>CM041735.1:20117210-20356460 GCA_023373845.1 Nibea coibor | reverse complement strand
AACAGTTCCAGGCATTTACAGTTGCCGCAGGATGATGGATTACCATCCTTCGTCTGGGAACTGTAATGCTGGCAACTGGACTGGCTGGACGGCGGAGCCGAAGTCGTCGGACCATGCTCCTGCTCCTCCTCCGCAACTGCTGTGGCCCCCTCCTCCTCCACCTCTTCCTCCACTATCTCCACCTCTTCCGCTACTGCCATGTCTATGCCTTCTTCCTCCACCATGGCTTCCTCTTCTTCCTCTTCTACTCCCTCTTCTTCCTCCATGTCCTCTTTCTCGAGGCTGATATGCCATGTACTCTTGAGAGGGGTAGGTGGTTGGACCGGCTGTCCGGATGAGTCCGGATGCACCACCTGGGTGGCTTGCTGGGCACTGTTGCTCATGCTGGGCGCGGGGGATGCCACGGTCAGGTCCATAGCTCCATCGTCGTCTGAAGAATGAAGAAAGCGCATGCCTGATTTTGACACACTCATTCTCTTCCCTAAACCTAAGCTCGTCTGGGCTTTACCTGGATCGCTGAGAGCCCCAAGTGTGGAGACCATAGGCGGGTAGGGGTCGGTTTCCCGGAGGACCATAAACTCCCGGGCGATGGCAAGCCTCCTCGCCTCTATCATTATTGGCTCTCGTTCCTGCGTAGTAAAATGGTGAATTTGGTCAGATGATGCCACCGCCGACAACCCAGTGTTTTGACACAGGTGTCGAGGCAGCTCAACTTACCGCAGCTGACATGAGTTGGTGGCCATCCAGGAGGTGTTTGTCCAGGCGCACGAGGCGTTGCCTGGAACACATTGGACAGTCCAACGGCCCCGAAGTTCTGCAGAAAGCAAGAGAAGGAGGCACATTCAGTATTCTTATAAGCAAAAATATGGAAGCAAATTTTGCACTTCCACGCTGAAACTGTCCAGAATGTGGAAGATGGAACTCTCCAGAATTTGGACAGTTCCAGCTTCCAAATTCTGGAGAGTTCCATCTTCCACATTCTGGACAGTTTCAGCTGCCCCAAGCCTAACCCCCCAGTGGTACACTTTCCAAAGGGACAGTGGACAAAACACGCACAAGACAAAACATGCATGCATGCATGCAAATATGACAATGCATCTCCTTACCTGGCATTCCCATACTTTATCAGCAGGGCCAGCTCGGCACTGTTCTGAACAGTGTGTATGCATTGCAGGTGCTGCTTCAGTCTCGAATAGCTCTTGTAGCATATTGCACACAGCTTTGGAAAGCTTGGCTGCAGGTGATGGATGGAAAACAGACACATGGAAAACAGACAGGCAGGCAGGCAGGCAGGCAGGCAGGCAACTAAAAACAGCTGGTGCGAGGCTCTACTTACCATGTTCTCAGGCTGACACACACCCTTGGTCCTGAAAAACAACAATGTTGGAGAATTTGGAAGCACGACTGGTGAAAAAATGGAAGCAAACCGTGTGCTTCCACATTCTCATAAGTTACACTAGCATTAGCGTGCTAATTAGCGTGCTAATTAGCATCTTTCCAAAGCTTAAAAAAACGCTCAATTTCTCACAGAAACAACACACAATCTGACTCAATCAGCATGTAACACGCCAAAGCAGGCAAACAGCTTTTTCTACAACAAACAAACACTTACATACGTTTTTAACACGATGGGACTGTACAGCCACCAGCCTTCCTCCTTTCCACTCTACAGTACTTCCTGTAGACACTCAGGAAGTTGTCATATGGTGGGTGTGCACAACAGGTTCAAAGGTGAGAATGTGGAAGATTGAATTTGATTTCTACAGTAACTGTTGAGAAGATGGAACGTTCCTCATTTTAACCTATGAGCGATTCCACATTTTCGACTATTTGGAAGTGTCCAGAATCTGGAAGCTGCCCCAAGCCTAAATACTGCCGTTAAGTGAGAATGTGGAAGGCTTCCAAATTCTGCACTTCCAAGTTGGAAATGTCCATAATATAGAATATGGAATTGTCCAGAATCTGGAAGCTGCCCCAAGTCTAAATACCACCATTAAGCAAAAATGTGGAAGGCTTCCAAATTCTGCAATTCCATATCAGAACTGTCCACAATATGGAATGTGGAATTGTCCAGAATCTGGAAGCTGCCCCAGGCCTAAACCACCCCTGAAATTAAAAACAAGTCACATACCTTTAGAAAAAAAATTTATTCACTGACAACAAGTCAAAAACACAGACCTCCCACTTTGTCCTCATCACTTTAAATACAAAGAAATGTGGGCACCCATGAGCAGCAGCACAGTTACATACATACTCAAGAACAAAAACTAGATCCATCCAAACCTACCCTGTGCCTCGTGCCCACATATGGACACATCAGAGAACACATCAGAAAACCTACAGTAAAAGCGAACAGTGAACAAAGCTCCAACGGAACAGAATCCTAACCCACATTTTTCTCTGACCCTCCTTCATCTGACTTCGTTGTGGCCTTCTTGGGCTGGTTTCCTTCTCCCGGCTTACTATCGTGGGACATCTGCAATTTCAGGCTTTCATCGGTGGGGGTCGGGGAAGTGGGGCGTTGCTGTGAGGGAACGCAGCAGGTGTACTCAGGCGGAGGGTCATTTGCTCCTGCTCCGCATTGGCTTGGATTTGGTTTTTGGCCCCACTGCGTGATTGGGAGGACATTGTATGGGGATGAAAAACTGCATCACAGCTTACATATCAGTTAAACATCCTTTGTGTACTTACCATCTTGTGTCAAAATCAGCCAGGGGGAAATGTGCCTCCTGGGATACAAAAGGAATGTAAAAGGTGAGAATGTGGATGCACACCGCATGGTTCCAAAATCTTATTTAATGTGCTAGCATTAGCTTGCTAGTGCTGTTTTTTTTTTTTCAACCAACAAAAAAAAGGTTTTACAAAAATAAACATGAACTGATTTTGGTTCCCTGAGGGATAACTGCCCCTTGAGGTTTTTGGGGTCACCCACATACACTTACCTTCTCTCAAATGTAATTTCCACAGCACCAGTGTAGAGCCGCTGTTTGTGTAGTTGCCGAGCTCGTCTTTAGAAACTATAGTGGCTGACTTCCTGTTGACACAGGAAGTGAACGAGTTGACCTCTGCTAACAAGTGAGAATGTGGAAGATTCCATATTTTCACCTACAAGCAATTCCTCATTTCAACTCAGCAGGCAGCAATATGGAAGGCTTCCAAATTCTGCACTTCCATATCGGAACTGTCCACAATATGGAATGTGGAAGTGTCCAGAATCTGGAAGCTGCCCCAAGTCTAACCTGATGTAAGCGAGAATGTGGAAGGCTTCCAAATTCTGCACTTCCAAGTTGGAACTGTCCATAATATGGAATGTAGACGTGTCCAGAATCTGGAAGCTGCCCCAAGTCTAAGTCTTTCACTGACGAGAATATGGAAGCTGGAAGTGTCCAGAATCTGGAAGCTGCCCCAAGTCTAACTCTTTCACTGACGAGAATGTGGAAGCTGGAATTGTCCAGAATATGGAATTGTCCAGAATGTTGAATTGTCCATATTCTGGAAGTAGCCTAACCCTAACCCCCAAGTCTAGTGCCAAAGGCTGCAGCAATGATGACAAGAAAGGGCCTTTTACAGACTTTAATTGATTCACAGCAAGACTCACATAGCCTTGTGCTGATGAACAATAACAAAAAAACAGTAGAGAACACCTTCAAGTCAACTGAAGATAGCTATAATTGAACAAATAAATATGTATGTTGTAGGCTACAGCGGAGGCTGACTCCTGTTCAGCTGCCTCTTGGTCTTCATCATCTAACGGGGTGTTGGGGGACTTGCATCCTCAACAATCTCATTGGAATTTTCCAACTCCCGTCGACGACGTCGTATGGTAAAGTATGTGACATAAGCGATGATCCCGATGGTTGCCACAGCGCCCGCCACAGATCCAGCAATAATTTCCACCGATGGAGAATATGGTATGTTCACTTCCAGGATGCACTTCTCCTGACCGACACGATTGATCGCAACACATTTGTAACTTCCTGCATCGCTCTCGCTGAAATATGGAATGGTGAGTGTGCCTGCTGTTTGATCCAACACTGCCAAGGAGGGCAAGTGTTCCCAGGGTGGCAATCTTGACCAGCGGTACCAGATAGGTGCTGCACCTTCCTCAGATCCACAATGTAGCACTTTGGTTTTGCCAAACTCTCCATCCTCCTCAGTGGAATAACATTTAGGCTTTGATGGCCATTCCAGCACTCTGAGGACTGCCTTGATTCTTTGGATGCCTGGAGCCTTCTTAACCTGGCAATAGTAGATGCCGGTGTCTTGCTGAGTCAGCTGCGAAAGATGAATGGCGGCATCTCCTTGCTCAGGGTCCTGTGCATCAAAGTAGACTCTTCCCTTTAGATGTTCATAAAGATTGTTGTAGATATGCTCAGCCGTATATAGGAGTACCCCTGCCATTTCCATTGGGTGGCGTACGGACTTCACGCTCCATTCGATCTCCAACATTCCTTCATCCTCTGGGCCAGTGGTGAAGAAGCAGTCAAGCTTCACATTCTCTCCCACGGCCTTCTCCACGATCTTGTTGTTACTGGTGTTGATTTCCAGTCCTTTAGCCGTTAGGGCTACGATTAAAAGTCGGAAGAACTGCTTGTACATGGTAGCATGTGTCTTACAGGCAAAATTGGCTCCTATACCTAAAAAAGAAAACAATGGTAATAGGTGTGAACTTGGAAGCACTTCCAAATTCCTATCAATTCTGCTAGCATTAGCCCACTAATTAGCACTGCTTCAAACACTGGCAAAAGTAAGCAATGCAACCATGACTTGCAGATGTCAAGGTGACCGATGTAGCATACCTGCACCTCCAGATGCCCCCCAGGCACCTTTGGTGGCAGGGACTGCTAGTGGTTGTGTTGTCGTGTTGCTGTGTTGTCTCTGCTGCTGCTGCTGTTTCTGCCGCTCAGCTTTTTTTTTGCTTTGGCCAACTTCCTTCCTGTTGACCCAGGAAGTGGAAAAGTTGACTTCAGGTAATAAGGTGAGAAGGTGGAAGATTCCAGATTTTAACCTACGAGCGATTCCACATTTTCAACTATATGTAATTTGGAAGTTTCCAGAATCTGGAAGCTGCCCCAAGTCTAACCTGATGTAAGCGAGAATGTGGAAGGCTTCCAAATTCTGCACTTCCATATCAGAACTGTCCACAATATGGAATGTGGAACTGTCCAGAATCTGGAAGCTGCCCCAAGTCTAACTCTTGCACTGGCGTGAATGTGGAAGGTGGAACTGTCCAGAATCTGGAAGCTGCCCTAAGTCTAACACTTTCACTGGCGAGAATGTGGAAGCTGGAACTGTCCATAATATGGATGATGCCCTAAGTCTAACACTTTCACTGGCAAGAATGTGGAAGCTGGAACTGTCCATAATATGGAATTGTCCAGAATTTGGAATACTCCATAATCTGGAAGCTGCCCCAACTCTAAACCCAAGCAAAGTTTATGAAATGAAAACAATGAAGTCATACAGGTCAAACATCAATTTTACTTTAATTACTCATGACGACACGCATTACAGCACCAGATTGCCCTGAGATCAGGAAATTTGAGGCAGCAGCCTGACTCTGGCTCTGATTCTTTGGGTTGTTCAGACAGCCAATTGCTCACCTTCCATTGGGGAACCAACTCAATGGTTGGGGCCCTGGGTTGGTGTTTGAGGAAGCGAAGAGGTGGTTGAATCGAGCAATGCCTTACTGGCGGGGTGGGAGGTGGGTTGAGGAATCCAGGAGGAGAGCCTGGGACCCCAAAGGTCATTAGGCACGGGGACAGTGGCCGGGACCACCGATCGCCCTCACTTTGTTGGTCTGAGAGGTATGAGCTGCTGGTTCCAGAGATGTCTTGGTCTGTGCATGATGTGGGGGTGGGAGGTGGGTTGAGGAATCCAGGAGGACAGCCTGGGACCCCAAAGGTCAGTAGGCATGGGGACCGTGGCCGGGACCACAGATCGCCCTCGCTCTGTTGGTCTGAGAGGTATGTGCTGCTGGTTCCAGAGGTGTCTTGGTCTGTGCTCGATGGGCTGCTGGTTTTAAAGCTCACGAGACGTTTGAGTCTGGATGAGCTGCTGTATCGAGAGCTATGTTTGAACTGTGTATGGAAAAGACAGGTGAATGGCATGACAAACCACATCACAAAAATACCATACAACTGATTTGCCAGGCCCATCTGCTTACCATCTTCACGTCACGTCAAAAGCAGAGACACTGCCTAGAAAAACAATGTAACTGGTTAAAACATGGAAGCAAAGCGCATGCCTCCAGATTCTGATCTATTCCACTAGCAATAGCATGCTAAATGACATAACCACAGATATTGAGAAAAATCAAAGACATGCAAATGAATGCAACACTTGTTTGGTTGCCAGAGGGAAAGGGGCACTTCAGATTGTTGCAGACACCAAGCATGACTTACCTGCATTTCTTACTCACACCGCTTGGACCGTGCTCGGAAGCTGCCAGACTTGCTCTTCCCCACTTGGTTCTGCTCTGCCCTCGTGGCTGCTACTTCCTGTTGGCACAGGAAGTGAAACAGTTGACCCCCTTAGGTAACAGGTGAGAATGTGGACAATTCCATTGCTGCCCCAAGTCTAACCCGATATAAGCGAGAATGTGGAAGGCTTCCAAATTCTGCACTTCCAAGCTGGAACTGTCCACAATATGGAATGTGGAAGTGTCCAGAATCTGGAAGCTGCCCCAAGTCTAACTCTTTCACTGACGAGAATGTGGAAGCTGGAACTGTCCAGTATCTGGAAGCTGCCCCAAGTCTAACTCTTTCACTGACGAGAATGTGGAAGCTGGAACTGTCCAGAATCTGGAAGCTGCCCCAAGTCTAAACCAAAGACAGGTCAGATACCTTTAGCAAAAACCTTTATTTGCTTGCAACATGTTTCTTACAGGACACATCAGAGAACACATCAGAGAACCTACAGTAAGTGAACAGTGAAAAAAGCTCCAACAGAACAGAATCCTAACCCACATTTTTCTCTGACCCTCTATCGGACTTGTCTGTGGCCTTCTTGGGCTGTTTTTCTTCTCCCGGCTTACTATCCTGGGAGATCTGCAATTTTGGGCTTTCATCGGTGGGGGTCGGGGAAAAGGGGCGTTCCTGTGAGGGATCGCAGGAGGTGTACGCAGGTGGAGGGTCGTTTGCTCCTGCTCCGGATTGCCTTGGATTTGGTTGTTGGCTCCACTGTGTGACATTGTATGGGGATTAAAAACTGCATCACGGCTTACATATCATTTAAACATCCTTGTGTACTTACCATCTTGTGTCAAAATCAGCCAGGGGGAAATGTGCCTCCTGGAATACAAAAGGAATGTAAAAGGTGAGAATGTGGAAGCAGACCGCATGGTTCCAAAATCTTATTTAATGCGCTAGCATTAGCTCGCTAGTGCTGTTTTTTTTTTCAACCAACAAAAAAAAGGTTTTACAAAAATAAACATGAACTGATTTTGGTTCCCTGAGGGATAAACACCACTTGAGGTTTTTGGGGTCACCCACATACACTTACCTTCTCTCAAATGTAATTTCAACAGCACCAGCGAACAGCTGCCGTTTGTGTAGCTGCCGAGCTCGTCTTTAGAAACTATAGTGGCCGACTTCCTGTTGACACAGGAAGTGAACGAGTTGACCTCTGCTAACAAGTGAGAATGTGGAAGATTCCATATTTTCACCTACAAGCAATTCCTCATTTCAACTCAGCAGGCAGCAATATGGAAGGCTTCCAAATTCTGCACTTCCGTATCGGAACTGTCCACAATATGGAATGTGGAAGTGTCCAGAATCTGGAAGCTGCCCCAAGTCTAAATAACACCATTAAGCGAGAATGTGGAAGGCTTCCAAATTCTGCACTTCCAAGTTGGAACTGTCCATAATATGGAATGTAGAAGTGTCCAGAATCTGGAAGCTGCCCAAGTCTAACTCTTTCACTGACGAGAATGTGGAAGCTGGAACTGCCCACAATATGGAATGTGGAACTGTCCAGAATCTGGAAGCTGCCCCAAGCCGAAACCAAGGACAAGTCAGATACCTTTAGCAAAAACATTTATTTGCTTGCAACATGTTCCTTCCATTGACACATCAGAGAACCTACAGTAAAAGTGAACAGTGAACAAAGCTCCAAAGGAACAGAATCCTAACCCACATTTTTCTCTGACCCTCCTTCATCTGACTTCGTTGCAGCCTTCTTCTTGTCACTTTCTTCTCCTGGCTTACTATCCTGGGACATCCGCAATTTCGGGATTTCATCAGTGGGCGTCTGGGAAGTGGTGCGTTCCAGTGAGACAACGCAGGAGGTGTACGCAGGCGGAGGGTCATTTGCTCCTGCTCCACCTTGGCTTGGATTTGGTTGTTGGCCCGACTGCGTGGTTTGGGGGACATTGTATGGGGATGAAAAACTGCATCACAGCTTACATATCAGTTAAACATCCTTTGTGTACTTACCATCTTGTGTCAAAATCAGCCAGGGGGAAATGTGCCTCCTGTGATACAAAAGGAATGTAAAAGGTGAGAATGTGGAAGCAGACCGCATGGTTCCAAAATGTTATTTAATGCGCTAGCATTAGCTTGCTAGTGCTGTTTTTTTTTTTCAACCAACAAAAAAAAGGTTTTACAAAAATAAACATGAACTGATTTTGGTTCCCTGAGGGATAAACACCACTTGAGGTTTTTGGGGTCACCCACATACACTTACCTTCTCTCAAATGTAATTTTAACAGCACCAGTGTAGAGCTGCTGTTTGTGTAGTTGCCGAGCTCGTCTTTAGAAACTATAGTGGCCGACTTCCTGTTGACACAGGAAGTGAACGAGTTGACCTCTGCTAACAAGTGAGAATGTGGAAGATTCCATATTTTCACCTACAAGCAATTCCTCATTTCAACTCAGCAGGCAGCAATATGGAAGGCTTCCAAATTCTGCACTTCCATATCGGAACTGTCCACAATATGGAATGTGGAAGTGTCCAGAATCTGGAAGCTGCCCCAAGTCTAACTCTTTCACTGACGAGAATGTGGAAGCTGGAACTGTCCAGAATCTGGAAGCTGCCCCAAGTCTAACTCTTTCACTGACAAGAATGTGGAAGGCTTCCAAATTCTGCACTTCCAAGTTGGAACTGTCCACAATATGGAATGTGGAAGTGTCCAGAATCTGGAAGCTGCCCCAAGTCTAAATAACACCATTATGCGAGAATGTGGAAGGCTTCCAAATTCTGCACTTCCATATCAGAACTGTCCACAATATGGAATGTGGAATTGTCCAGCATATGGAAGTTGAGCCTCCCCAATGGCGTGAATGTGGAAGCTGGAGCTGTCCATAATATGGAATTGTCCAGAATCTGGAATACTCCATAATCCGGAAGCTGCCCCAACTCTAAACCCAAGCAAAGTTTATGAAATGAAAACAATGAAGTCAAACAGGTCAAACATCAATTTCACTTTAATTACTCATGACGACACGCATTACAGCACCAGATTGCCCTGAGATCAGGAAATTTGAGGCAGCAGCCTGACTCTGGCTCTGATTCTTTGGGTTGTTCAGACACACAATTGCTCATCTTCCATTGGGGAACCAACACAATGGTTGGGGCGCTGGGTTGGGGTTGGAGATAGAGGAAGCCAAGAGGCGGTCGAATCGAGCTATGCCTAACTGGCGGGGTGGGTGGTGGGTTGAGGAATCCAGGAGGAGAGCCTGGGACCCCAGAGGTCAGTAGGCACAGGGATGGTGGGGGGGGGAACCCATCACCCTCACTTTGTTGGTTTGAGAGGTATGTGCTGCTGGTTCCAGAGATGTCTTGGTCTGTGGATGATGGGCTGCTGGTTTGAACTCTCAAAAGATGTTTGAGTCTGGATGAACGGCTGTATCGAGAGCTATGTTTGAACTGTGTATGGAAAAGACAGGTGAATGGCATGACAAACCACATCACAAAAATACCATACAACTGATTTGCCAGGCCCATCTGCTTACCATCTTCACGTCACATCAAAAGCAGACACTGCCTAGAAAAACAATGTAACTGGTTAAAACATGGAAGCAAAGCGCATGCCTCCAGATTCTCATCTATTCCACTAGCAATAGCATGCTAAATGACATAACCACAGATATTGAGAAAAATCAAAGACATGCAAATGAATGCAACACTTGTTTGGTTGCCAGAGGGAAAGGGGCACTTCAGATTCTTTCAGACACCAAGCATGACTTACCTGCATTTCTTACTCACACCGCTTGGACCGTGCTTGGAAGCTGCCAGACTTGCTCTTCCCCACTTGGTTCTGCTCTGCCCTCGTTGCTGCTACTTCCTGTTGGCACAGGAAGTGAAACAGTTAACCCCAGCTGCCCCAAGTCTAACCCAATGTAAGCGAGAATGTGGAAGGCTTCCAAATTCTGCACTTCCAAGTTGGAACTGTCCATAATATGGAAGGTGGTAGTGTCCAGAATCTGGAAGCTGTCCCAAGTCTAACTCTTTCACTGACGAGAATGTGGAAGCTGGAAGTGTCCAGAATCTGGAAGCTGCCCCAAGTCTAACTCTTTCACTGACGAGAATGTGGAAGCTGGAAGTGTCCAGAATCTGGAAGCTGCCCCAAGTCTAACTCTTTCACTGACGAGAATGTGGAAGCTGGAACTGTCCAGAATATGGAATTGTCCAGAATCTGGAACCTGCCCCAAAGTCTAACCCGATGGCCCCCCAAGGATTCCAAAACATGCACTTCGCCACAGAGTGTCCCAGCGGCCCAGGCTTCAGATATATCATACCACCACTGAGAGCTGTCAGATGACACCCCCTGCGCCTATCTCAGCCCTTCCCTTGCTGAGAAATGGCCCTGGAGAATGTGGAGATTTTGACTCTTTGTTGCCCCCTAGCTCGGCGGGGCAGCCACCAAGAGACTCCATTCCAACGGCATTGTGCTCGCCTCAACCGGACCTTTCCGCAGACGCCCACATTGTGACTCTCAGATCCAGGGGGGCCTAACCCTAACCCTAATCCACATGGAGCTGTCCAGCTCGCTCCTCTCAGGGTTTTGGCCTTTGACTAGGCTTTCTGACTGGGAGCCAATGGACAAAACATGTGGGTGCCTTGCCTGTCCTCACATATGCGGTAGAGGGGCCTGAGACCTTCTCGGGGCCACCCCGCCCCGGGCCCACCGGGCCCCTCAGCCCCCCTGCTCCAGCCCTACATGAGCTCTGTCCTTGCTCCCAATCCCAAAATCAATAGTAACTAGTGAGAATATGGTGCATTCGATAATCCTATCAGTTAACATTCATTTTCCCCAACTATGCCCCCTAAAGTCCCAACAGCCCAGGCTTCAGATATGTCATAGACACCACTGAGAGCTCTCGGATGACACCCCCCGCACCTCTCCCAGACCTTCCCCCGCTGAGAAATGGCCCCGGAGAATGTGGGGATTTTGACTCTTTGTCGCCCCCTAGCTCGACAGGGGAGCCACCAAGAGACTCCATTCCAACGGCATTGTGCTCACCTCGGCCGGACCTTTCTGTAGACACCCGGATTGTGGCTCTCGGATCCAGGGGGGGCCTAACCCTAACCCTAATCCACATGGAGCTGTCCAGCTCCCTCCTCTCAGGGTTTTGGCCTTTGACTATGCTTTCTGACTGGGAGCCAATGGACAAAACGTGTGGGTGCCTTGTCTGTCCTCACATATGCAGTAGAGGGGCCTGAGACCTTCTCGGGGCCACCCCGCCCCGGGCCCACCGGGCCCCTCGGCCCCCCTGCTCCAGCCCTACATGAGCTCTGTCCCTGCTCCCAATCCCAAAATCAATAGTAACTAGTGACAATATGGTGCCTTCCATAATCCTATCAGTTAAAATTCATTTTCCCCAACTACGCCCCCTAAAGTCCCAACAGCCCAGGCTTCAGATATGTCATAGACACCACTGAGAGCTCTTGGATGATACCCCCCGCACCTCTCCCGGACCTTCCCCCGCTGAGAAATGGCCCCGGAGAATGTGGGGATTTTGACTCTTTGTCACCCCCTAGCTCGACAGGGGAGCCACCAAGAGACTCCATTCCAACGGCATTGTGCTCGCCTCGACCGGACCTTTCCGTAGACACCCGGATTGTGGCTCTCGGATCCAGGGGGGGCCTAACCCTAACCCTAATCCACATGGAGCTGTCCAGCTCCCTCCTCTCAGGGTTTTGGCCTTTGACTATGCTTTCTGACTGGGAGCCAATGGACAAAACGTGTGGGTGCCTTGTCTGTCCTCACATATGCAGTAGAGGGGCCTGAGACCTTCTCGGGGCCACCCCGCCCCGGGCCCACCGGGCCCCTCGGCCCCCCTGCTCCAGCCCTACATGAGCTCTGTCCCTGCTCCCAATCCCAAAATCAATAGTAACTAGTGACAATATGGTGCCTTCCATAATCCTATCAGTTAAAATTCATTTTCCCCAACTACGCCCCCTAAAGTCCCAACAGCCCAGGCTTCAGATATGTCATAGACACCACTGAGAGCTCTTGGATGATACCCCCCGCACCTCTCCCGGACCTTCCCCCGCTGAGAAATGGCCCCGGAGAATGTGGGGATTTTGACTCTTTGTCACCCCCTAGCTCGACAGGGGAGCCACCAAGAGACTCCATTCCAACGGCATTGTGCTCGCCTCGACCGGACCTTTCCGTAGACACCCGGATTGTGGCTCTCGGATCCAGGGGGGGCCTAACCCTAACCCTAATCCACATGGAGCTGTCCAGCTCTCCTCTCAGGGTTTTGGCCTTTGACTATGCTTTCTGACTGGGAGCCAATGGACAAAACGTGTGGGTGCCTTGTCTGTCCTCACATATGCAGTAGAGGGGCCTGAGACCTTCTCGGGGCCACCCCGCCCCGGGCCCACCGGGCCCCTCGGCCCCCCTGCTCCAGCCCTACATGAGCTCTGTCCCTGCTCCCAATCCCAAAATCAATAGTAACTAGTGACAATATGGTGCCTTCCATAATCCTATCAGTTAAAATTCATTTTCCCCAACTACGCCCCCTAAAGTCCCAACAGCCCAGGCTTCAGATATGTCATAGACACCACTGAGAGCTCTCGGATGATACCCCCGCACCTCTCCCAGACCTTCCCCTGCTGAGAAATGGCCCCGGAGAATGTGGGGATTTTGACTCTTTGTCGCCCCCTAGCTCGACAGGGGAGCCACCAAGAGACTCCATTCCAACGGCATTGCGCTCGCCTCGGCCGGACCTTTCCGTAGACACCTGGATTGTGGCTCTCGGATCCAGGGGGGCCTAACCCTAACCCTAATCCACATGGAGCTGTCCAGCTCCCTCCTCTCAGGGTTTTGGCCTTTGACTAGGCTTTCTGACTGGGAACCAATGGACAAAACGTGTGGGTGCCTTGCCTCTCCTCACATAGACAGTAGAGGGGCCTGAGACCTTCTCGGGGCCACCCCGCCTCGGGGCCACCCCGCCCCGGGCCCACCAGGCCCTCTGGCTCCCCTGCTTCACCCCTGCATGAGCTCTGTCCCTGCTCCCAATCCCAAAATCAATAGTAACTAGTGACAATATGGTGGCCCTCCATAATCCTATCAGTTACCATTCATTTTCCCCAACTACGCCCCCTAGTGTCCCAGCGGCCTGGGCTTCGGATATATTGTAGACACCGCTGACAGCTCTCGGACGACACCCCCCACGCCTCTCCCGGACCTTCCCTCGCCGAGATACGGCCCTGGAGGATGTGGGACCTGAGATATTCAGGGCACAAGAGAGGCATCAAAGAAGCTTCTCTGTAGTCTGAGCTTGACAGGAGAGCTCAGAAAAAGGGACGCTGAGGGCTCCAGAGGGGCTGAAACCCACCCTAACCCTGGGAATATCTGAAGCCACGGCCCGTGGCTGTCACCCCCCTTCGTTTCGCCCCCTTCATTTCGCCCCCAAGAGGTCAAAGGTCAAGCCCATGTTAACTAGTTCAAATATGGTGGCCTTCCATAATCATATCAGTTAACATTCATTTTGACCAACTACGCCCCCTAGTGTCCCAGCAGCCTGGGCTTCGGATATATTGTAGACACCGCTGACAGCTCTCGGACGACACCCCCCACGCCTCTCCCGGACCTTCCCTCGCCGAGATATGGCCCTGGAGGATGTGGGACCTAAGATATTTAGGGAACATGAGAGGCAAGCTTCTCTGTAGTCTGAGCTTGACAGGAGGACAATCTGTACAGGGAGTGACACCCACTGCCGGGGGGGGGGGGATACCCCGCTCGCCGACCTCCCCACTCTACCCCTCAGTCTACACCTCCTGGGCCCCCCCCCACCGGGGCCCCCAGCCCCCCCGGTCCGGCCCTGCACAAGCTCCGCCCCCGCTCGGCAATCCCAGACAAAGTCAATGGTAACTAGTGACAATGTGGTGGATTCCATATTCTCACTACTTAGTTGTATATGTATATACTTGTATTTGTCTAGCCAAAAGTCACAAATCACATTCTGCCTCAGAGGGCTTAATAATCTGTACAGGGAGTGATACCCTCTGCCGACCTCCCCACTCCACCCCTCGGTCTGCGCCTCCTGGGCCCCCCCCCACCAGGGCCCCCGGACCTCCCGGTCCGGCCCTGCACGGGCTCCGCCCGCCACCCCCGCCCCCGCCGGCCGACCTCCTCGCTCCGCCCCCCGTCCACGCCTTCCTGCGCGGGCCACCCCCTCCGGGCATCCGCCCCTGCCTAGCCCCGCCCGCGGCCCCTCCCCTCCGACCGGGCCCGCCCGCCCCGCCCCCTCCCTCGATCGGGAACGCCCACCCGAAGCCCTTCCGCGTTCCCATCCGCCGCCAGCGCCCGACCCGGCAAGGGTCCACTTCCACGCCGCGCCCCGCGCTTCCGCGCCCCATAGACCCCCATTCAGCGGCCTCCCATAGCCTATCCGATGCCGCCATCTAGTGGACGGCCGCTTCCACATTCCACATTCTCACTACTTAGTACAGCAAGGGGAAGCCGCTTCCAACTCGAATCAGAATGAATGGGCCGTCTCCTAACCCTAACCCTAACCCTAACCCTAACCCCTAACCCTAACCCTCTCGCTCCCACTCGCTCCTCCCCCACTCCATCTCCCACTTACCCCACTCAACAAACCAAACTACCTCAACCTAATTCCGGCACTAAACCCAACCCTCCCCTCCCCTACCTGAACCAAGGTTTGTATCCCTCCCCCTCCCTCCTTCCTAACCCCAACCTTTCCCCATCCCTTTCCCGGAAACCTAATCCCCAACCCACTTCCCCCTACCTGAACCAAGGTTTGTATCCTCTTCCCTCCCCCTTCCCTGACCCTAAACCCTCACCCTCACCTGATCCTAACCCCTCCCCTCTCCCTGACCCTTACTATCCCCTACGCCCTTCTCCTAACCCTAACCCCTCTCCCTTTCCTAACTCCAACCCCTCTCCCTTTCCTAACCCCAACCCTTCTCCCTTTCCTAACCCCAACCCCTCTCCCTTTCCTAACCCCAACCCCTCTCCCCTTCCTAACCCCAACCCCTCTCCCTTTCCTAACCCCAACCTCTCTCCCTTACCTAACCTCAACCCCTCCCCCTCTCCCTTACCTAACCTCAACCCCTCCCCCTTTCCTAACCCCAACCATCCCCCACCCCCTCCCCCTAACCCTAACCCCTCCCCCTTACCTAACCCTAACCCCTCCCCCTTACCTAACCCTAACCCCAACCCACCCCCTCTCTCTAACCCTAACCCACCCACCCCTCCTAACCCTAACTCCTTCCCCTCCCACTCTCGTAATCCCAACCTGTATCCTTCCCCTTCCCCCCTCCCAAACCCCTACCACCGACCACCCCTCCCTCCCCTATCCAACCAGAATCTAGGTTCCCACACTTCATCCAACCCCACTCCACCCACACATCTAATCCCGTTTGTCTCCACTTTCTCACACCAAACAATAGGTCTTCAACACACCATTAAAAACCACTACACAAATCTCCATTCACACCACCCGGCCTTCTCACAACACAAACTCATCTCAGCTTACAGAAAACACAAAAATCTACAAAACATCCTGGTCAAATCAAAATTTTCAGATCACACACTCACACTACCCCCCCCAAACAGTCAACACTACAAACAACGCAAAACTATTCACAACACCCACACTAAAACAGAATTCCCCATTATAGGCCACTTCTCCATTGACACCACCAACACAATATACATTATCACCTGTACCCTCTGCAATAAACACTACATAGGCGAAACCAAACACTCCATCTACACCCGCTTATCCCAACACCTGTACAATATAGACAAAGGTCAGTTAACTACCCCCCTGGTTCAGCACTTTCAAATACACCCCTCCACTCACCTCACAATATCCGGATTAGAATATAACAACCACTGGACAATAAAACAACGTAAAAGAGCCGAAAAAACCTGGATTCATAAATTAAACACAATCATCCCACATGGACTAAACGATAACTAAAACAACATACAATAATTTACCCTCTATCCAGAGTTGACCTGTCCCTCCCAACCTTTTTTTTCCCCTCTACCCTTTTCTTCCCTCAATTTTTTTTTTTTTTTTTTTTTTTTTTTTTTCTTATAGTACCCCCCCACAAGACATACAACAAACACAAATAGCGCAGAGGTTAATCCCCAGGACTCCCGACTAGGAACCATGGTTCAAGCCCCGGCCCGAACAGAGCAAAGGAGAACTGGACTTGGCCTAATTTTGTTCTTGCATGTACTTTTTATCAACTTTTACATTTTTTTATCTTTTTAACTCAGGATTTTATGGTTTGAAGTGTTACTGTATATAGATTATGGCCATTTTAAAGCTTCTAGTTCCCCTTCTGCTCCTATATCCAACACACTCGTGGCTTTGGGGATTGGCATTGGGACTGCCACCTGGGCAGCGGGGGTTCGAGCCCCCGCTGGGACACAGGCATCCAAAACCCAAAATCAACAGATAACCAATTTGGACCCAAAATATTACAGTTTCTCACTTCTTTCCCCTATCCCTCTTTCCCCCCCCCTTCCCTTTCCTTCTCCCACACCCCTCATACACACACACACCCTTGGTGGCACCGCCACCAATTTTAAACACACCTCACACTTGATGGCACAACCATCAATTTTAACCTCCCCTCCCCTTTGGTGGCACCGCCATCAATTTTAACCTCCTCCTTTGGTGGCACCGCCACCAATTTTAACGCACCCCCTACACTCCCAAACCCCCTCCCCCTCCCCCCCATTACCCTTTCCCCTCCCCCCCCCCCCCCCCCCCCCCACATTTTTTCAAACTACACCTCCAGATCCTGGCATATTACAAACTCTAGTAGGCCCGTGCACAATAGTTTTAACCCAAAACCCATAACCCCAACCCTAACCCAAACCTAACCTAGCCAGTGCCACTGAGTTTGTACTTTTATGCAAAAAATATATATAACAAGAACACTTGTTCACCATGGGATGCCGACGTACTCCCGGTGGGGGTCTTGAACCCTTGCTGCCCGGATTGGAGTCCTGGACCTAACCCATTGAGCTAATGAGAGTTTTACATTGTTCTCATTTAATAGAATCTTTTAACATCACACCCTTTGTTTCATATAAATCACTTCTTAGTATCCACTACCTACAACTTACACAGTTGACATAGAGCTTACACCCAGACACACTCAACAGAGGAATCCAAGGAACAAAAACCAGTGAACAAATTAGACTGACACAGCAGATTCAGTGTTGTAGTCTTTTTATTGGTTTCCCCCCCCCCCCCCCCTATTTTTTTTCCCCCTCTTCAGGAACCCGATTAGTTACCCACACCACGAACAAATAGTACAGAGGTCTACACCCAGACACATAACATAAATGACCTCAGTTCAAGACCCCCCTAGAGGTTAAACATATTGACACAGTATACACAAATCCCACTTCATTTATACCTTTTTCTCCCCCAACCTCCTTTTGTTTTCTTCAAAAATCTTCTTTTAAATTGTATTTTGTTTTGTTTTTTTTCCCTCCTCTCTCCCCCAAACAAAGCGTTGTGCCTGCGCCAGAGCCGGGCTTCGTACCCCGGTTGTCCGTCTTAGGACCCTGGGCCCAACCAGATGAGCTATACAGCCTTACAGCTTTCCTCCTCTCCAAAAAATAAAGTACCCTTCTTTTTCCAAACCGACTCCCCCCACATACACCAATAAGACCGTCTCCCTCCAAAACCACCTCTCACTAGCCAATCAGATTGCAATACAAACTTTTCCCTCCAAAACAAACCACACCCCCAGACTCCTCATCCAATCCACACATGACAACACACACACACACCCTAAAAAGGGAGTGACTAATAATTAATTTTTTAACAGTATATATACCACACCACAGAGCCATACCTAATTATCCCCTGAAGAAGCAGGAACACTGCGAAACGTCGGGACTGCTGCCGTGTGTAAGCCTCCGCTGATTTTATATATTTTTTATCCTTTTATCCTTTTTATTAAAAACCTTTTTTATCTATCTTACTAAAGTTTTTATTAGAACTACGATTTGCACCTCTTTATTCTTCTTTTTAACTTTTAAACTCTAAATTTGAATAAAATCTTTTTTTTAAACAATCATCTGTGGAGGGCTCTACCAGCCCAACACGGGCAACCAAGCCCCTTTGTAAAAAACGAACTCTCTTTTTTAACCGGCTTTTTTTACCCAAACCTTCTTTTAAACCATAAAAACGGCTACCACTTCAACCATTCCGCCTGGACATTCATCACATCCTCATAAGACGAACAACCTTCCAGTTCTCCACCTCAGACTCCCATCTCAGGATCCAGTACTCCATCTCCATCTTCTTCAAATAAACTTCACCTCATCGACCACTACATCTCAAAGCAAGTAATAAAAGACCGCTCTTCCAACTTCACTAATGGACTAAAGGTTAAACAACTGGACCTTCACTCGGAATACCCGAGTTCGATTCCCCATCAGGACTATCACACAAAGAACAACCTTCCAATTCTCCAACTTCACAACCAACACTAAAGACTCCCATTCCAGAATCCGGCACTCCATTTTCATCATCTACAAGGACAAACCTCACCTCATCATCACAAAACAGCAAGAGAAGACCCCTTTCCCAACTCCACTGCTGGACTACAGGAAGAACAACAGGACCACCACACAGAATACCCGAGTTCGAATCCCCGTCAGGACCATCATAAAAAGGTAAGAGCCCTCCACACGAATGTATTCATCCTTTTTTAGAGCGGGGGCTACATCCGGTAGCAGAACACAAAATGGCTCCCCACACACACACACACACAGACACGCACCCACACCTACTCACACACTCACTTTTAGAAATAATAGGCCTCAACCACTAATGTCACTCCCCACACAACCAGTCACTAGATTCAACAATAACCACACACATCACACTTACGCAACTGCCCTCACCCAACCCCCAGATCCAGAAACCAGAAATATCAGCAAACAATACTTCAAATTAATACAAGCCATTCACCACAAGAACATTATGGACAAAGCTACCACCACCGGCACCCTCCCACCCGGAATGTTACGCCAAATACACAGACTCACAGATTTCATTAAGCCCTCAGCACCCAACCCAGAAACCAAAAATAAAATACACCACAACACAACCAACTGGATGTTAAACACCATCTCCATCCTACAAGAACACTACACAACTGTCATAGCCACAATCAATCCCACAACATTCAATCCCCTAGCCCTACAAATAGCCACTGGTTGGGCCCGGAAAAGGTACGGGGACAGGTTAACTCAGGACACCATTACAACAATAAAAACAATAGTACAACCAACACCTACAACCCCACAACCAGTCCACAACCATACACAACCTGCCACTCTGCCAACCATCCAAGAAGAAAACTATCCCCCTCTCCCCAAACCAGCCGCCCCTAAAGCACTCTCCCTCTACCTAGGCCCCCGAACCACCATGACAGAAGAAATAAAACAGCATCACTCCTCCACACTTGATCAACCTCCAAAACACTCACATACAGGCACACAAACAACACCTCAAACCAACCCCAGTAAACCACAATCTGCTTCCCTTCCTCCACCATATCCCATCTATAAAACCACCCTCCCCATCACCAAACCAACTCGAACAGGCCCCATTCGACCTCCACTAACCCTACATGAACAAGAAAAACCGGACCCCATAGACCTGGACAATACACCTCAAAACCCCACAACCTCCACCCCACTTTCACTCCCACCCAAACCCCGCAGAGTCACCTGGGGACCCCTACCTACAACCACCACACACGCCCCCATTTCCCCTATCCTTCCCCCTACTCCCCCAGGTAAAAATCCCCCTAAATCTTGCAAAACGATTACAGCCCAAATCCACCACCCCCCTACACACTCACCCCAAAACCACACATTACAAACCATTTCCCTCAATAACCATTCAAATGTTTCTGTCCATACAGCCGACACCATCTCCTTCTACCCTTCCCAGACTGAAAGCACCAAGACCACCGCCCGGAAAACCCTGGAAAAAGAACAAAACAAATCTCCACCAAAATCCCCAAAAACAAGAGAGCCGGCAAAAATGATGAAAGGGGCCCTGAAGGTTAACCAAAACCTAAAGAAAACCCAATCTGAGCCCTCTCTTAGCAACACGGAACACAACACACTCACCTCCCCGCCCCCCTCAGAAACCATTCCATCTCCCCCAGAAACTGCGGCCCCACTCTCTCCCCAACCCACCCCCCTCCCCTACCCTCTCAATGCTAATCTAAACCCCCAGGACTCATCCATATCTCACGCACTTCCCTTCTCACCACAACAACCTTCCACTTCAAACCCTGACACACATTTACTAGACCTTTCCATTGCAGATCTGTCACTGAAACTCAACCGTACCCCAACAAACACCTCCATTACCTCCCCCACACAAAAAATTCAAGAACACACCAACACAACCCCAACCACCAACACACCCACCCCAACAACCTTCTTCAGACCCAATTACCACATTGCACGCCCCACCCGTAAAATACAAGACTGGTTCTTCAAACCCCGTAGACCCGTAATTATTTTAGGAGACTCAAACATCAATCGCATCCCCGGACACACCAACCCTCAAATTCAACTTGACAGCTACCCCGGCGCCAATTCATATCACTTCCTCAAAATCATCGAAAAAACAATAACCAACCCCCACGTCAAAATCGTCATCTTCTCCATAGGACTAAACAATAAAGATCAAGACCCCAGACAGACCACAACCAAACAGCTAAAATCCCTCTTCCGGCAGGCCAAATTCACATTTCCAAACGCAGACATCTATTTTCCAATCATCAACTTTTCACCAAATCTCACCCCCACCCAAAAAAGTAATCTCACATTAATCAATAACATCATGACCACAAACTTCCCCATCCTTTTTGAAATACCTCATGACACCTTCCACACAGAAAAAGATAACATACACTGGACCCCCACCACAGCCAAAACAATCTTCCAAAACTGGATGCAACAACTAAATTTACATTAACACCAGAAGTCAACCCGGACAAACAATCACACACCCCACAGAATCTAGACTGGAACTCCCCATCAATCATCCTCAACCTGGCAACCCTCTTCACACCCTCCACACCACAACAAACCCTGCTAGAAAAAGGACTTTCCTTCATTCCACGACCCACAAACCTAGACCGGGAGGAACTGCAAAGGGATCTACATCAATTCCATAGACGGATCAAAATCACAGACTATTTCCACAATAAAACTACCGCACAACCTACACTGTTCACCCACCCCTCTCATTGGGAACCCCCATCCGACCAACTCCACCCCCTCACCAATCAGTTCATTTATCAAAACACAAGGGCCCTACAACGCTTCCGGCCCCGAAGGGATACCCCAGATAATCTGTCGGGGCCGGAACGTAGGGCCCTTTTGGAACTCAGTAAAAATCCTAATATCATTCTCAAACCGGCAGATAAAGGATCTAAAATAGTTATCATGGACCGCCACCAGTACCTTTTTGAAGCTAACAATCAACTTAACAACACCACCTATTACAAAAAATTACAAGAAACAATCCAACCGCAAACACAACAAAAAGTTAGAACAATAATACAGGAACTTTACCATAAAAAATACATAAACGCAAAACAAAAAAACTACCTCTCAGGACCAGATCACCCACGCCCCCGATATTTCTACCTTCTCCCCAAAATACATAAAGAACCACACACATGGACCATTCCCTTTGCAGTTCCTCCCGGCAGACCAATAGTTTCAGATTGCAATAGCTCCACATACCACATAGCCCAATACATCGATCATTTCCTAGGCCCCCTTTCCACACAACATCCAAGTTACATAAAAGACACTTACCATTTCATTGAAAAAATCCGCTCAATCTCAGTTCCCCCACAATCCGTCCTGTTCACAATAGATATCAACAATCTATACACTAACATAAACACAGACCTTGGACTTCAAACCATACGCACCATTTTTAACAATAACCCAGACCCCACCCGCCCGGATTCACAACTATTAAACCTCATTGAACTCTGTCTCAAAAATAACGATTTCCTTTTTAACAACCAGTTTTATTTACAAACACATGGAACAGCCATGGGACAAAGGTTCGCACCTTCATATGCAAACCTTTATATGAGCGAGTGGGAGCGAGAAGCCCTTCAAAAATGTCCCCTACAACCCATCATTTACCTCAGATTTTTAGACGACATATTTGGCATCTGGACTCACCCCATTTCACAATTCACAGAATTCATAGAAATCCTCAATAACCACCACTCCTCCATTTCCGTCAAATACACCACAAACACACAAGAAATAAACTTCCTGGACACTACTACCTTTTTCAGCCCCCCCAACAACAATAACAAAACACTTCAAACTAAAGTCTATTTCAAACCCACAGACACTCACGCCCTTCTCCATAAATCAAGTTACCACCCAAAACACACATTCAAAGGTATAATAAAATCACAACTCATCCGCTTTTTCCGTATTTGCTCCAATATTCAGGACTTTCACACCGCCACCAAAACCCTTTTTAACAGCTTGACATCCAGAGGATATTCCAAACGCTTCCTACGCACAATAAAAAACACCACACTGGCCTCTCTCGCTCCCACTCGCTCCTCCCCCACTCCATCTCCCACTTACCCCACTCAACAAACCAAACTACCTCAACCTAATTCCGGCACTAAACCCAACCCTCCCCTCCCCTACCTGAACCAAGGTTTGTATCCCTCCCCCTCCCTCCTTCCTAACCCCAACCTTTCCCCATCCCTTTCCCGGAAACCTAATCCCCAACCCACTTCCCCCTACCTGAACCAAGGTTTGTATCCTCTTCCCTCCCCCTTCCCTGACCCTAAACCCTCACCCTCACCTGATCCTAACCCCTCCCCTCTCCCTGACCCTTACTATCCCCTACGCCCTTCTCCTAACCCTAACCCCTCTCCCTTTCCTAACTCCAACCCCTCTCCCTTTCCTAACCCCAACCCTTCTCCCTTTCCTAACCCCAACCCCTCTCCCTTTCCTAACCCCAACCCCTCTCCCCTTCCTAACCCCAACCCCTCTCCCTTTCCTAACCCCAACCTCTCTCCCTTACCTAACCTCAACCCCTCCCCCTCTCCCTTACCTAACCTCAACCCCTCCCCCTTTCCTAACCCCAACCATCCCCCACCCCCTCCCCCTAACCCTAACCCCTCCCCCTTACCTAACCCTAACCCCTCCCCCTTACCTAACCCTAACCCCAACCCACCCCCTCTCTCTAACCCTAACCCACCCACCCCTCCTAACCCTAACTCCTTCCCCTCCCACTCTCGTAATCCCAACCTGTATCCTTCCCCTTCCCCCCTCCCAAACCCCTACCACCGACCACCCCTCCCTCCCCTATCCAACCAGAATCTAGGTTCCCACACTTCATCCAACCCCACTCCACCCACACATCTAATCCCGTTTGTCTCCACTTTCTCACACCAAACAATAGGTCTTCAACACACCATTAAAAACCACTACACAAATCTCCATTCACACCACCCGGCCTTCTCACAACACAAACTCATCTCAGCTTACAGAAAACACAAAAATCTACAAAACATCCTGGTCAAATCAAAATTTTCAGATCACACACTCACACTACCCCCCCCCAAACAGTCAACACTACAAACAACGCAAAACTATTCACAACACCCACACTAAAACAGAATTCCCCATTATAGGCCACTTCTCCATTGACACCACCAACACAATATACATTATCACCTGTACCCTCTGCAATAAACACTACATAGGCGAAACCAAACACTCCATCTACACCCGCTTATCCCAACACCTGTACAATATAGACAAAGGTCAGTTAACTACCCCCCTGGTTCAGCACTTTCAAATACACCCCTCCACTCACCTCACAATATCCGGATTAGAATATAACAACCACTGGACAATAAAACAACGTAAAAGAGCCGAAAAAACCTGGATTCATAAATTAAACACAATCATCCCACATGGACTAAACGATAACTAAAACAACATACAATAATTTACCCTCTATCCAGAGTTGACCTGTCCCTCCCAACCTTTTTTTTCCCTCTACCCTTTTCTTCCCTCAATTTTTTTTTTTTTTTTTTTTTTTTTTTTTTTTTTTTCTTATAGTACCCCCCCACAAGACATACAACAAACACAAATAGCGCAGAGGTTAATCCCCAGGACTCCCGACTAGGAACCATGGTTCAAGCCCCGGCCCGAACAGAGCAAAGGAGAACTGGACTTGGCCTAATTTTGTTCTTGCATGTACTTTTTATCAACTTTTACATTTTTTTATCTTTTTAACTCAGGATTTATGGTTTGAAGTGTTACTGTATATAGATTATGGCCATTTTAAAGCTTCTAGTTCCCCTTCTGCTCCTATATCCAACACACTCGTGGCTTTGGGGATTGGCATTGGAACTGCCACCTGGGCAGCGGGGGGTTCGAGCCCCCGCTGGGACACAGGCATCCAAAACCCAAAATCAACAGATAACCAATTTGGACCCAAAATATTACAGTTTCTCACTTCTTTCCCCTATCCCTCTTTCCCCCCCCCCTTCCCTTTCCTTCTCCCACACCCCTCATACACACACACACCCTTGGTGGCACCGCCACCAATTTTAAACACACCTCACACTTGATGGCACAACCATCAATTTTAACCTCCCCTCCCCTTTGGTGGCACCGCCATCAATTTTAACCTCCTCCTTTGGTGGCACCGCCACCAATTTTAACGCACCCCCTACACTCCCCAAACCCCCTCCCCCCCTCCCCCCCATTACCCTTTCCCCCTCCCCCCCCCCCCCCCCCCCCACATTTTTTCAAACTACACCTCCAGATCCTGGCATATTACAAACTCTAGTAGGCCCGTGCACAATAGTTTTAACCCCCAAAACCCATAACCCCAACCCTAACCCAAACCTAACCTAGCCAGTGCCACTGAGTTTGTACTTTTATGCAAAAATATATATAACAAGAACACTTGTTCACCATGGGATGCCGACGTACTCCCGGTGGGGGTCTTGAACCCTTGCTGCCCGGATTGGAGTCCTGGACCTAACCCATTGAGCTAATGAGAGTTTTACATTGTTTCTCATTTAATAGAATCTTTTAACATCACACCCTTTGTTTCATATAAATCACTTCTTAGTATCCACTACCTACAACTTACACAGTTGACATAGAGCTTACACCCAGACACACTCAACAGAGGAATCCAAGGAACAAAAACCAGTGAACAAATTAGACTGACACAGCAGATTCAGTGTTGTAGTCTTTTTATTGGTTTCCCCCCCCCCCCCCCCCTATTTTTTTTCCCCCTCTTCAGGAACCCGATTAGTTACCCACACCACGAACAAATAGTACAGAGGTCTACACCCAGACACATAACATAAATGACCTCAGTTCAAGACCCCCCTAGAGGTTAAACATATTGACACAGTATACACAAATCCCACTTCATTTATACCTTTTTCTCCCCCAACCTCCTTTTGTTTTCTTCAAAAATCTTCTTTTAAATTGTATTTGTTTTGTTTTTTTTTCCCTCCTCTCTCCCCCAAACAAAGCGTTGTGCCTGCGCCAGAGCCGGGCTTCGTACCCCGGTTGTCCGTCTTAGGACCCTGGGCCCAACCAGATGAGCTATACAGCCTTACAGCTTTCCTCCTCTCCAAAAAATAAAGTACCCTTCTTTTTCCAAACCGACTCCCCCCCACATACACCAATAAGACCGTCTCCCTCCAAAACCACCTCTCACTAGCCAATCAGATTGCAATACAAACTTTTCCCTCCAAAACAAACCACACCCCCAGACTCCTCATCCAATCCACACATGACAACACACACACACACCCTAAAAAGGGAGTGACTAATAATTAATTTTTTAACAGTATATATACCACACCACAGAGCCATACCTAATTATCCCCTGAAGAAGCAGGAAACACTGCGAAACGTCGGGACTGCTGCCGTGTGTAAGCCTCCGCTGATTTTATATATTTTTTATCCTTTTATCCTTTTTATTAAAAACCTTTTTTATCTATCTTACTAAAGTTTTTATTAGAACTGCACCTCTTTATTCTTCTTTTTAACTTTTAAACTCTAAATTTGAATAAAATCTTTTTTTTAAACAATCATCTGTGGAGGGCTCTACCAGCCCAACACGGGCAACCAAGCCCCTTTGTAAAAAACGAACTCTCTTTTTTAACCGGCTTTTTTTACCCAAACCTTCTTTTAAACCATAAAAACGGCTACCACTTCAACCATTCCGCCTGGACATTCATCACATCCTCATAAGACGAACAACCTTCCAGTTCTCCACCTCAGACTCCCATCTCAGGATCCAGTACTCCATCTCCATCTTCTTCAAATAAACTTCACCTCATCGACCACTACATCTCAAAGCAAGTAATAAAAGACCGCTCTTCCAACTTCACTAATGGACTAAAGGTTAAACAACTGGACCTTCACTCGGAATACCCGAGTTCGATTCCCCATCAGGACTATCACACAAAGAACAACCTTCCAATTCTCCAACTTCACAACCAACACTAAAGACTCCCATTCCAGAATCCGGCACTCCATTTTCATCATCTACAAGGACAAACCTCACCTCATCATCACAAAACAGCAAGAGAAGACCCCTTTCCCAACTCCACTGCTGGACTACAGGAAGAACAACAGGACCACCACACAGAATACCCGAGTTCGAATCCCCGTCAGGACCATCATAAAAAGGTAAGAGCCCTCCACACGAATGTATTCATCCTTTTTTAGAGCGGGGGCTACATCCGGTAGCAGAACACAAAATGGCTCCCCACACACACACACACACAGACACGCACCCACACCTACTCACACACTCACTTTTAGAAATAATAGGCCTCAACCACTAATGTCACTCCCCACACAACCAGTCACTAGATTCAACAATAACCACACACATCACACTTACGCAACTGCCCTCACCCAACCCCCAGATCCAGAAACCAGAAATATCAGCAAACAATACTTCAAATTAATACAAGCCATTCACCACAAGAACATTATGGACAAAGCTACCACCACCGGCACCCTCCCACCCGGAATGTTACGCCAAATACACAGACTCACAGATTTCATTAAGCCCTCAGCACCCAACCCAGAAACCAAAAATAAAATACACCACAACACAACCAACTGGATGTTAAACACCATCTCCATCCTACAAGAACACTACACAACTGTCATAGCCACAATCAATCCCATAACATTCAATCCCCTAGCCCTACAAATAGCCACTGGTTGGGCCCGGAAAAGGTACGGGGACAGGTTAACTCAGGACACCATTACAACAATAAAAACAATAGTACAACCAACACCTACAACCCCACAACCAGTCCACAACCATACACAACCTGCCACTCTGCCAACCATCCAAGAAGAAAACTATCCCCCTCTCCCCAAACCAGCCGCCCCTAAAGCACTCTCCCTCTACCTAGGCCCCCGAACCACCATGACAGAAGAAATAAAACAGCATCACTCCTCCACACTTGATCAACCTCCAAAACACTCACATACAGGCACACAAACAACACCTCAAACCAACCCCAGTAAACCACAATCTGCTTCCCTTCCTCCACCATATCCCATCTATAAAACCACCCTCCCCATCACCAAACCAACTCGAACAGGCCCCATTCGACCTCCACTAACCCTACATGAACAAGAAAAACCGGACCCCATAGACCTGGACAATACACCTCAAAACCCCACAACCTCCACCCCACTTTCACTCCCACCCAAACCCCGCAGAGTCACCTGGGGACCCCTACCTACAACCACCACACACGCCCCCATTTCCCCTATCCTTCCCCCTACTCCCCCAGGTAAAAATCCCCCTAAATCTTGCAAAACGATTACAGCCCAAATCCACCACCCCCCTACACACTCACCCCAAAACCACACATTACAAACCATTTCCCTCAATAACCATTCAAATGTTTCTGTCCATACAGCCGACACCATCTCCTTCTACCCTTCCCAGACTGAAAGCACCAAGACCACCGCCCGGAAAACCCTGGAAAAAGAACAAAACAAATCTCCACCAAAATCCCCAAAAACAAGAGAGCCGGCAAAAATGATGAAAGGGGCCCTGAAGGTTAACCAAAACCTAAAGAAAACCCAATCTGAGCCCTCTCTTAGCAACACGGAACACAACACACTCACCTCCCCGCCCCCCTCAGAAACCATTCCATCTCCCCCAGAAACTGCGGCCCCACTCTCTCCCCAACCCACCCCCCTCCCCTACCCTCTCAATGCTAATCTAAACCCCCAGGACTCATCCATATCTCACGCACTTCCCTTCTCACCACAACAACCTTCCACTTCAAACCCTGACACACATTTACTAGACCTTTCCATTGCAGATCTGTCACTGAAACTCAACCGTACCCCAACAAACACCTCCATTACCTCCCCCACACAAAAAATTCAAGAACACACCAACACAACCCCAACCACCAACACACCCACCCCAACAACCTTCTTCAGACCCAATTACCACATTGCACGCCCCACCCGTAAAATACAAGACTGGTTCTTCAAACCCCGTAGACCCGTAATTATTTTAGGAGACTCAAACATCAATCGCATCCCCGGACACACCAACCCTCAAATTCAACTTGACAGCTACCCCGGCGCCAACTCATATCACTTCCTCAAAATCATCGAAAAAACAATAACCAACCCCCACGTCAAAATCGTCATCTTCTCCATAGGACTAAACAATAAAGATCAAGACCCCAGACAGACCACAACCAAACAGCTAAAATCCCTCTTCCGGCAGGCCAAATTCACATTTCCAAACGCAGACATCTATTTTCCAATCATCAACTTTTCACCAAATCTCACCCCCACCCAAAAAAGTAATCTCACATTAATCAATAACATCATGACCACAAACTTCCCCATCCTTTTTGAAATACCTCATGACACCTTCCACACAGAAAAAGATAACATACACTGGACCCCCACCACAGCCAAAACAATCTTCCAAAACTGGATGCAACAACTAAATTTACATTAACACCAGAAGTCAACCCGGACAAACAATCACACACCCCACAGAATCTAGACTGGAACTCCCCATCAATCATCCTCAACCTGGCAACCCTCTTCACACCCTCCACACCACAACAAACCCTGCTAGAAAAAGGACTTTCCTTCATTCCACGACCCACAAACCTAGACCGGGAGGAACTGCAAAGGGATCTACATCAATTCCATAGATGGATCAAAATCACAGACTATTTCCACAATAAAACTACCGCACAACCTACACTGTTCACCCACCCCTCTCATTGGGAACCCCCATCCGACCAACTCCACCCCCTCACCAATCAGTTCATTTATCAAAACACAAGGGCCCTACAACGCTTCCGGCCCCGAAGGGATACCCCAGATAATCTGTCGGGGCCGGAACGTAGGGCCCTTTTGGAACTCAGTAAAAATCCTAATATCATTCTCAAACCGGCAGATAAAGGATCTAAAATAGTTATCATGGACCGCCACCAGTACCTTTTTGAAGCTAACAATCAACTTAACAACACCACCTATTACAAAAAATTACAAGAAACAATCCAACCGCAAACACAACAAAAAGTTAGAACAATAATACAGGAACTTTACCATAAAAAATACATAAACGCAAAACAAAAAAACTACCTCTCAGGACCAGATCACCCACGCCCCCGATATTTCTACCTTCTCCCCAAAATACATAAAGAACCACACACATGGACCATTCCCTTTGCAGTTCCTCCCGGCAGACCAATAGTTTCAGATTGCAATAGCTCCACATACCACATAGCCCAATACATCGATCATTTCCTAGGCCCCCTTTCCACACAACATCCAAGTTACATAAAAGACACTTACCATTTCATTGAAAAAATCCGCTCAATCTCAGTTCCCCCACAATCCGTCCTGTTCACAATAGATATCAACAATCTATACACTAACATAAACACAGACCTTGGACTTCAAACCATACGCACCATTTTTAACAATAACCCAGACCCCACCCGCCCGGATTCACAACTATTAAACCTCATTGAACTCTGTCTCAAAAATAACGATTTCCTTTTTAACAACCAGTTTTATTTACAAACACATGGAACAGCCATGGGACAAAGGTTCGCACCTTCATATGCAAACCTTTATATGAGCGAGTGGGAGCGAGAAGCCCTTCAAAAATGTCCCCTACAACCCATCATTTACCTCAGATTTTTAGACGACATATTTGGCATCTGGACTCACCCCATTTCACAATTCACAGAATTCATAGAAATCCTCAATAACCACCACTCCTCCATTTCCGTCAAATACACCACAAACACACAAGAAATAAACTTCCTGGACACTACTACCTTTTTCAGCCCCCCCAACAACAATAACAAAACACTTCAAACTAAAGTCTATTTCAAACCCACAGACACTCACGCCCTTCTCCATAAATCAAGTTACCACCCAAAACACACATTCAAAGGTATAATAAAATCACAACTCATCCGCTTTTTCCGTATTTGCTCCAATATTCAGGACTTTCACACCGCCACCAAAACCCTTTTTAACAGCTTGACATCCAGAGGATATTCCAAACGCTTCCTACGCACAATAAAAAACACCACACTGGCCTCTCTCGCTCCCACTCGCTCCTCCCCCACTCCATCTCCCACTTACCCCACTCAACAAACCAAACTACCTCAACCTAATTCCGGCACTAAACCCAACCCTCCCCTCCCCTACCTGAACCAAGGTTTGTATCCCTCCCCCTCCCTCCTTCCTAACCCCAACCTTTCCCCATCCCTTTCCCGGAAACCTAATCCCCAACCCACTTCCCCCTACCTGAACCAAGGTTTGTATCCTCTTCCCTCCCCCTTCCCTGACCCTAAACCCTCACCCTCACCTGATCCTAACCCCTCCCCTCTCCCTGACCCTTACTATCCCCTACGCCCTTCTCCTAACCCTAACCCCTCTCCCTTTCCTAACTCCAACCCCTCTCCCTTTCCTAACCCCAACCCTTCTCCCTTTCCTAACCCCAACCCCTCTCCCTTTCCTAACCCCAACCCCTCTCCCCTTCCTAACCCCAACCCCTCTCCCTTTCCTAACCCCAACCTCTCTCCCTTACCTAACCTCAACCCCTCCCCCTCTCCCTTACCTAACCTCAACCCCTCCCCCTTTCCTAACCCCAACCATCCCCCACCCCCTCCCCCTAACCCTAACCCCTCCCCCTTACCTAACCCTAACCCCTCCCCCTTACCTAACCCTAACCCCAACCCACCCCCTCTCTCTAACCCTAACCCACCCACCCCTCCTAACCCTAACTCCTTCCCCTCCCACTCTCGTAATCCCAACCTGTATCCTTCCCCTTCCCCCCTCCCAAACCCCTACCACCGACCACCCCTCCCTCCCCTATCCAACCAGAATCTAGGTTCCCACACTTCATCCAACCCCACTCCACCCACACATCTAATCCCGTTTGTCTCCACTTTCTCACACCAAACAATAGGTCTTCAACACACCATTAAAAACCACTACACAAATCTCCATTCACACCACCCGGCCTTCTCACAACACAAACTCATCTCAGCTTACAGAAAACACAAAAATCTACAAAACATCCTGGTCAAATCAAAATTTTCAGATCACACACTCACACTACCCCCCCCAAACAGTCAACACTACAAACAACGCAAAACTATTCACAACACCCACACTAAAACAGAATTCCCCATTATAGGCCACTTCTCCATTGACACCACCAACACAATATACATTATCACCTGTACCCTCTGCAATAAACACTACATAGGCGAAACCAAACACTCCATCTACACCCGCTTATCCCAACACCTGTACAATATAGACAAAGGTCAGTTAACTACCCCCCTGGTTCAGCACTTTCAAATACACCCCTCCACTCACCTCACAATATCCGGATTAGAATATAACAACCACTGGACAATAAAACAACGTAAAAGAGCCGAAAAAACCTGGATTCATAAATTAAACACAATCATCCCACATGGACTAAACGATAACTAAAACAACATACAATAATTTACCCTCTATCCAGAGTTGACCTGTCCCTCCCAACCTTTTTTTTCCCCTCTACCCTTTTCTTCCCTCAATTTTTTTTTTTTTTTTTTTTTTTTTTTTTTTTTTTCTTATAGTACCCCCCCACAAGACATACAACAAACACAAATAGCGCAGAGGTTAATCCCCAGGACTCCCGACTAGGAACCATGGTTCAAGCCCCGGCCCGAACAGAGCAAAGGAGAACTGGACTTGGCCTAATTTTGTTCTTGCATGTACTTTTTATCAACTTTTACATTTTTTTATCTTTTTAACTCAGGATTTTATGGTTTGAAGTGTTACTGTATATAGATTATGGCCATTTTAAAGCTTCTAGTTCCCCTTCTGCTCCTATATCCAACACACTCGTGGCTTTGGGGATTGGCATTGGGACTGCCACCTGGGCAGCGGGGGTTCGAGCCCCCGCTGGGACACAGGCATCCAAAACCCAAAATCAACAGATAACCAATTTGGACCCAAAATATTACAGTTTCTCACTTCTTTCCCCTATCCCTCTTTCCCCCCCCCCCTTCCCTTTCCTTCTCCCACACCCCTCATACACACACACACCCTTGGTGGCACCGCCACCAATTTTAAACACACCTCACACTTGATGGCACAACCATCAATTTTAACCTCCCCTCCCCTTTGGTGGCACCGCCATCAATTTTAACCTCCTCCTTTGGTGGCACCGCCACCAATTTTAACGCACCCCCTACACTCCCAAACCCCCTCCCCCTCCCCCCCATTACCCTTTCCCCTCCCCCCCCCCCCCACATTTTTTCAAACTACACCTCCAGATCCTGGCATATTACAAACTCTAGTAGGCCCGTGCACAATAGTTTTAACCCAAAACCCATAACCCCAACCCTAACCCAAACCTAACCCTAACCCTAACCACACCCATCTCTATGCCTAACCCTAACCACTCACCTGCCTGTAGCCCTAACCCTAACCATTTTCACTTTTATGCCTAACCCTAACCATTCACCTGGTTGTAGCCCTAACCTTAACCACATTTACCATTATTTTTTACTTTAACCCTAATCATTTCTGTGCCTAACCCTAACCATTTACCTTTTTATCGCTTTAGACCTAATTACTCACCTGCCAGTAGCCCTAATTTCAACCATTTTTACCTCTGGGTCTAACTTTAATATTCACCTGTTGCAGCTTTAACCCTAACCATTTACTTGTATATAGCTGTATCCAAGTGACCTAAAATGGAGGAAGAAATGAAACCTAAGAGATGACTTACCTCATAAATGAAACCTAAGGAAAATGAAACTTAAGGAAATTGATACCTAAGAGATGAGTGTAACTTAGAGGGGAGGGGGAGAGTTCATTTCTCCTTCGATCCTCGTGCAGTCAGCGTCTGCAGAGAGAGTTTGCAGTTAATTGTACAGTTTGTAAGCCTGAAGAAGACCCTAAGGGGTCGAAACGTTGCTTTTTTGTACAATTTTATTTTTGTTAATAAAAAAATCTCTTAAGTGGAGAGACTCTCTCAGTTTTTCTTACCTTTTAAACCTTTTTATTACTTACCTTATTTTTTCCTTGGAGTTTTTCCTTCCGGAGCGGGAGTGTTTTTTGTTTATGATGGATGGCTGGACGGAGGTTCGTTACGGGAGACGCCGCCAGCGAAACCGCCAGCAGCAGACGTGGGATTGGCGACGCGGGAGGTCAGCGGAGTGGATGGACCGTGCACCCTCCTTCCCATCGCGGAGGGAGTTTTTCCCCTTCCCTAACCCTAACCCTAACCCTGACTCCCATACAGGAACCCAAGGTTCAAACCCCGCACGGGACAGAGCAAATGAGGACAGGAACTTGACTTGATCTTATACCTGCATGTTTTACTCACTCACTTCCAGTACCTTTTTTATGAACACTTACCTATTTATTAATTTACTATCATTTTATATATTTTTATTGTACTTTTTTACTCACTATTTAAGATCTTAGTCTCCCTCCTGCTCCTCAACCCATCACGCTCGTGGACTAGAGGGTTACCATTTGGGCTGTCGTCTGGGCAGCGGAGGTTCAATCCCCCATCGGGACACAGGCACCCACATATCCCAAAACTACAAACTAAACCAATTTGGACCCTGGATGATAAATACATAACCTTCCCCCCCCCCCCCCCCCCTCTCCTTTCCCTCCCCCGACCCTTCATATACACACACACACACCTTTGGTGGCACCGCCACCAATTTTAAGCACATCTTCCACTTGATGGTACCACCATCAATTTTAACCTCTCCCCCCTTGATGGCACCGCCATCAATTTTAACCTCCACTCTTGGTGGCACCGCCACCAATTTTAATGCACCGTCTACACTCCTGGAACCCTCTCCTTCCCCCAAAAAACACAATTCCCTCCCCCCTCTTCCCACTACCCTTCCCCTCCTCCCCCCCTCCACTCCACCTCTTCATATTTCAATCCTTTTTACTTTCTATCATTTCAAACAAACTCTAGTAGGCCCGTGCAAAATAGTTTTAAACAAAAACCCAAAACCCCAACCCTAACCCAACCCTAACCCCTAACCCCCTAACCCTAACCCTAACCCCCTAACCCTAACCCTAACCCTAACCACATAATAGAACCTTTTAAAATCACCTATTTTCATCTTTCTTAAACATCTTTTTTTTTTAAAACATCACCCTCTAGGACCCCATTACCCACAACCTAAACAGATGGCACAGAGGTTTACACTCAGACACATAAAACAGATGAACCCAAGTTCAAAACCTCCCAGAGAACAAATTAGACAGACACATCAGTTTCAGTTTTTCAGTCCTTTATTGTTTTCTTCCCCCCCCCCCCCCTTTTTTTATGAATCCAACAAGGCACCCACAGCCAGAATAAATAGTACAGAGGACTACACCTGGACATATAATACAGCTGACTCCAGGTTCAAGACCCCCCCAAGACACCAAACTTAATGATACAGAATATACAGTTTTAGCCCCCTTTTTCTATTCAATTTATCTCTTAAAATTATTTATTTATAATTTTTTTTTTTTTTTTTTCTTTTTTTTTTTTCTTTTTTTTTTTTTTTTTTTCCCCTCCCCTTTCCCCCAAACAAAGGGCCATGCCACCACCGGGCCTTGAACCCCGGTCGCCCGGGCTTGGACCCTGGGCCCAACCAGTTCAGCTATACCGCCATACAAACTTCTTACCCAGAAAATACAATACACTCCCCCTTTCCCAAACCGACTCCCCTCACACACACCAATAGGACCATCTCCCTCCAAAACCACCTTCCACCAGCCAATCAATTCTTAGCACACCTTTTTCCCTCCAAAATAAACCACACCCCCAGACTTTTTATCCAATCCACACATAACACCACACACACACACCCCAAAAAGGGAGTGACTAATAATTATTTTTTTAACAGTATATATAGCACACACAGAGCCATAGTAAAATTATCCCCTGAAGAAGCAGGAATACTGCGAAACGTCGGGACTGCTGCCGTGTGTAAGCCTCCGCTGATTTTATATATTTTTTATCCTTTTATCCTTTTTATTAAAAACCTTTTTTATCTATCTTACTAAAGTTTTTACTAGAACTACGATTTGCACCTCCTTACTCTTCTTTTTACTTTTAACTCTAAATTTGAATAAAATCTTTTTTAAACAATCATCTGTGGAGGGCTCTACCAGCCCAACACGGGCAACCAAGCCCCTTTGTAAAAAACGAACTCTCTTTTTTAACCGGCTTTTTTTACCCAAACCTTCTTTTAAACCATAAAAACGGCTACCACTTCAACCATTCTGCCTGGACATTCATCACATCCTCACAAGACGAACAACCTTCCAGTTCTCCACCTCAGACTCCCATCTCAGGATCCAGTACTCCATCTCCATCTTCTTCAAATAAACTTCACCTCATCGACCACTACATCTCAAAGCAAGTAATAAAAGACCGCTCTTCCAACTTCACTAATGGACTAAAGGTTAAACAACTGGACCTTCACTCGGAATACCCGAGTTCGATTCCCCATCAGGACCATCACACAAAGAACAACCTTCCAATTCTCCAACTTCACAACCAACAATAAAGACTCCCATTCCAGAATCCGGTACTCCATTTTCATCATCTACAAGGACAAACCTCACCTCATCATCACAAAACAGCAATAGAAGACCCCTTTCCCAACTCCACTGCTGGACTACAGGAAGAACAACAGGACTACCACACAGAATACCCGAGTTCGATTCCCCGTCAGGACCATCATAAAAAGGTAAGAGCCCTCCACACGAATGTATTCATCCTTTTTTAGAGCGGGGGCTACATCCGGTAGCAGAACACAAAATGGCTCCCCACACACACACACACACAGACACGCACCCACACCTACTCACACACTCACTTTTAGAAATAATAGGCCTCAACCACTAATGTCACTCCCCACACAACCAGTCACTAGATTCAACAATAACCATACACATCACACTTACGCAACTGCCCTCACCCAACCCCCAGATCCAGAAACCAGAAATATCAGCAAACAATACTTCAAATTAATACAAGCCATTCACCACAAGAACATCATGGACAAAGCTACCACCACCGGCACCCTCCCACCCGGAATGTTACGCCAAATACACAGACTCACAGATTTCATTAAGCCCTCAGCACCCAACCCAGAAACCAAAAATAAAATACACCATAACACAACCAACTGGATGACAAACACCATTTCCATTTTACAAGAACACTACACAACTGTCATAGCCACAACCAATCCCACAACATTCAATCCCCTAGCCTTACAAATAGCCACTGGTTGGGCCCGGAAAAGGTACGGGGACAGGTTAACTCAGGACACCATTACAACAATAAAAACAATAATACAACCAACACCTACAACCCCACAACCAGCCCACAACCATACACAACCTGCCACTCTGCCAACTATCCAAGAAGAAATATATCCCCCTCTCCCCAAACCAGCCGCTCCTAAAGCACTCTCCCCTTTACCTAGGCCCCCGAACCACCATGACAGAAGAAATAAAACAGCACCACTCCTCCACACTTGATCAACCTCCAAAACACTCACATACAGGCACACAAACAACACCTCAAATCAACCCCAGTAAATCACAGTCTGCTTCCCTTCCTCCACCATATCCCATCTATAAAACCACCCTCCCCATCACCAAACCAACCCGAACAGGCCCCATTCGACCTCCACCAACCCCCCATGAACAAGAAAAACCGGACCCCATAGACCTGGACAATACACCCCAAAACCCCACAACCTCCACTCCACTTTCACTCCCACCAAAACCCCGCAAAGTCACCTGGGGACCCCTACCTACAACCACCACACATGCCCCCATTTCCCCTATCCTTCCCCCTACTCCCCCAGGTAAAAATTCCCCTAAATCCTCCAAAACAATTACAGCCCAAATCCACCACCCCCCCTACACACTCACCCCAAAACCACACATTACAAACAATTTCCCTCAGTAATCATTCAAATGTTTCTGTCCATACAGCCGACACCATCTCCTCCTACCCTTCCCAGACTGAAACCACCAAGACCACCGCCCGGAAAACCCTGGAAAAACAAAACAAATCTCCACCAAAATCCCCAAAAACAAGAGAGCCGGCAAAAATGATGAAAGGGGCCCTGAAGGTTAACCACAACCTAAAGAAAACCCAATCTGAGCCCTCTCTTAGCAACACGGAACACAACACACTCACCCCCCCGGCCCCCCCCAGAAACCATTCCATCTCCCCCAGAAACTGCGGCCCCCACTCTCTCCCCAACCCACCCCTCTCCCCCACCCTCTCAATGCTAATCTAAACCCCCAGGACTCATCCATATCTCACGCACTTCCCTTCTCACCACAGCAACCTTCCACTCCAAACCCTGAAACACATTTACTGGACCTTTCCATTGCAGATCTGTCACTGAAACTCAACCGTACCCCAACAAACACCTCCATTACCTCCCCCACGCAAAAAATTCAAGAACACACCAACACAACCCCAACCACCAACACACCCACTCCAACAACCTTCTTCAGACCCAATTATCATATTGCACACCCCACCCGTAAAATACAGGACTGGTTCTTTAAACCCCGCAAACCCATCATCATTTTAGGAGATTCCAATATAAACCGCATCCCCGGCCACACCAACCCCCAAATTCAACTCGACAGTTATCCCGGCGCAAACGCATATCACTTCCTCAAAGTCATCGAAAAAACAATAACCAACCCCCACGTCAAAATTGTCATCTTTTCCATCGGACTCAACAATAAAGACCAAGACCCCAGACAGACCACAACAAAACAGTTAAAATCCCTTTTCCGCCAAGCCAAATTCACATTCCCCAACGCAGACATTTATTTTCCCATCATAAACTTTTCACCCAATCTCACCCCCACCCAAAAAAGTAACCTCACCCTGATCAATAACATTATGACCACAAACTTTCCCATCCTCTTCGAGATACCTCATGACACCTTCAACACAGAGAAAGACAATATCCACTGGACCCCTACCACAGCTAGAACAATTTTTCAAAACTGGATGCAGCAACTAGATTTACAGTAACACTCAAACTCAACCCATACACACAAATACACATCCCATAGACTGGAAGTCCACCTCAAACATATCAGCCCATACCGGTTTCCTCCCACTCCCACTCACTCCTTTTCCATCCCACCCCCCACCAATCAGACTCTACAAATCTTATCAACCCAAACCCCCCCCCCCCCTTCCCTAATCCTAACCACTCCCCACCTCTTCTCCCTAACCCCAACCATTTCCTACCCCCCTTCCCTGACCTCAACCTTCTCCCACCCCCTTCACCTTTTCCCAACCACCCCCCTTCCCCCTTTCCTAACCCTAACCATCCCCCACCCCTCCTCCCTAATCCCAACCCACCTCCCCCCTCCCTGACCCCAACCATCGTCTACCCCTTTCCCTGATCTCAACCATTTCCCACCCTCCTTTCCTAATCCTAACCACCCCCCACCTTCCTCCCTAACCCCAACCCACCTCCCCCTTCCCTGACCTCAACCTTCTCCCACCCCCCCCCCCCCCCCACCTTTTCCTAATCACCCCCCCTCCCCCTCTCCTAACCCCAACCACCCCCTTCCCCCTTTCCTAACCTTAACCATCCCCCACCCCTCCTCCCTAATCCCAACCCACCTCCCCCCTCCCTGACCCCAACCATCTTCTACCCCTTTCCCTGACCTCAACCATTTCCCACCCCCTTTCCTAATCCTAATCACCCCCCACCTTTCCTCCCTAACCCCAACCCACCTCCCCCTTCCCTGACCCCAACCATCTCCTACCCCTCTTCCTAACCTCAACCACCGTTACCCCCCCCTTTTTTCCTAATCTCAACCACTCCCCCCCCCCCCCCCCCCCCCTTTTTTTTCCTACCTGACCGCAAGATAGTATCCCCTTCCCTCCTCCTCCCCTGACCCTAACCATCTCCTACCTCCTATTCCCAACCCCACCCATCCCCCCTCCCTAAAACTAAAACAAAACTGCCCCCACCCTCTATAACACAACCACCCCACAGGGACCCAACAACCAAAATAACATACCAACAATATATCCCCCCTCCTAAATTAACTGGTTTCATTCACTTTATTTATTTATTTATTTATCTTTTATTATTTTTTCCCCCCAATTATTATTATTATTATTATTTTTTTTTTTTTTTTTTTTTTTTTTTTTTAAACCAATTTTAATAAGTTTCTCAGATATTAGGACTCTCCCATGATACTCACTTATCAGACAGATAGCATAGAGGTTAACTCCTGGGACTCCCATACAGGAACCCAAGGTTCAAACCCCGCATGGGACAGAGCAAATGAGGACAGGAACTTGACTTGATCTTATACCTGCATGTTTTACTCACTCACTTCCAGTACCTTTTTTATGAACACTTACCTATTTATTATTTTACTATCATTTTATATATTTTTATTGTACTTTTTTACTCACTATTTAAGATCTTAGTCTCCCTCCTGCTCCTCAACCCATCACGCTCGTGGACTAGAGGGTTACCATTTGGGCTGTCGCCTGGGCAGCGGAGGTTCAATCCCCCATCGGGACACAGGCACCCACATATCCCAAAACTACAAACTAAACCAATTTGGACCCTGGATGATAAATACATAACCTTTCCCCCCCCCCCCCCTCTCCTTTCCCTCCCCCGACCCTTCATATACACACACACACACCTTTGGTGGCACCGCCACCAATTTTAAGCACATCTTCCACTTGATGGTACCACCATCAATTTTAACCTCTCCCCCCCTTGATGGCACCGCCATCAATTTTAACCTCCACTCTTGGTGGCACCGCCACCAATTTTAATGCACCGTCTACACTCCTGGAACCCTCTCCTTCCCCCCAAAAAACACAATTCCCTCCCCCCCCTTCCCACTACCCTTCCCCTCCTCCCCCCCTCCACTCCACCTCTTCATATTTCAATCCTTTTTACTTTCTATCATTTCAAGCAAACTCTAGTAGGCCCGTGCAAAATAGTTTTAAACAAAAACCCAAAACCCCAACCCTAACCCAAACCTAACCCTACACACGGCTAAGAACAGAAACATTACAAGCAGTAGAACACATCATACATACACATTCAAACACCACCACCAACACCACCACCACCACCTCTCAAGCCACCACCACATACACCAAACCATTACCTGTTTCCAAAACCAGGCAGAGGCTTGGTGATTCCCTCTCCCCCATCCCGGAACTCTCGGATGAGGAGGAGTTCCCTCCGCTGCCCGCAGCACACAAACAGACGGTCCTCTCTCTTGGCCAACGAACCACACTATCAGAACACATAACCAACTACAACAAACAACAGCAGACCAGGACACCCCTTCTCCCCACTCCAACACCGTCACAAAGACCTGACCGGACTCCACCCTCCACACACGGACTCCCCATCTACAAAACAACTACATTACATATGCCCCCCCGGACTCAGACCCGCACTGGACCGATCATCCCCCGACCTCCACCTTCCCGACAGACAAAACTTCCATTATCAACTGCTCCACAACCCCCCTTCACCTCTCCCATAACCACAGAAACCAAACAGACTTCACCAGGACCACAGACTTCAACACCACAAACTTCAAGACACTTTAAAATAACAGACACAACAAACAACCCACGACCAGAACTGTCTCCAATTCCTCGGACCAGAAACACAATCACGGCAGCTAAATCATCAGCACAATCCACTCCACCCCCCACAGCAGTCACTCCACCACCAAACAGAAAAGTACTCACACAGGCCCAAATTCACAGACCTCCGGAACAGCTGAACACCACCCCAGATCTACACTCCATCTCACTCACTACACACAGCAATTCAAATGTGTCCATCTTAATCACAGAAACCATCTCACCCCTCTGCTCTACACCTGCAGGTGGCGCTGACTCAAGTGCTGGCATGGCTCCTCAGCGGTCCCCACCGGAACAGAAAGAGGAAGGGGATAACATGATGAAAGGGCACTTCAAAGCCAAACCCATCGGCATGAAATCCCATTCTGAACCCTCCTCTAAACATAGTCCCGAGGCCGCTGCAGTGAGCCATGCTGGACCGGAGATCAGCCCACCTGCTAACAGGAAACACAACATCTCAGACTCACTATTGGATTCTCCCCCCCGTCAGCGCACACTCACACCAATCCTTCCTGGCAAATTCAAACCCACCTACCACCTCAGCAGACCGAACCGCAAACTCCAGGACTGGTTTTTTAAGGGGAGAAAACCAGTCTTAGTACTGGGAGACTCCAACATAAACAGAATCCCACCACACCATAACCCACAGATCCAGTTGGACAGTTACCCTGGGGCAAACCTGTATCATTTTCTGAAAGTCTGCGAAAAAACCACTCCCAATCCGACAACCAAAATAGTCATCCTTTCCATCGGCATCAACAATAGAGATCAGGACCCTAAATTAACATCATGTAAACAACTAAAAGCACTCTACAAACTAGCCACGGTAACCTTCCCTAATGCAGATATATACTTTCCCATAATGAACTTCTCCCCCAATCTCACACAAAAACAGCAGGATAATCTGAAATTAATCAACAACACCATAGCCACACACCTACCGTTTTTAACAGAAATCCCTCATGACACTTTCCTCACAGAACACGACAACATACACTGGAAACCGGACACAGCCAAACACATCTTCGAAAATTGGTGCAACCAGCTAAATTTATAATCACAAACAAACCGACCCAGGAACCATTACCAGCAGACCCAGACCTGGGCTGGAGCTCTACCTCCAACATCCTCAATCTCTCGACACTATTCAAACCCACACAACCACAAATAGCACTATTAGAAAAAGGCTTATCTTTCATTCCCAATCCGCTCAGGTACGACCAGGAGGAACTTCACAGGGACCTTCACCAATACCACAGACGCCTCAAACTAACAGAATATTTCCACAATCAACCACACCAAAACAAGAAATTATTCACACATCCATCCAATTGGGAACCCACTACAGAACAGCTTTCCTCACCAATTCGACGACACCTCCACAACAACCGAAAAATTCTCCGTAGATATCGGCCTCCGACAGATATAGCAGATAATCTGTCGGAGGCCGAACGAAAGGGCCTTAAAGCACTCACAAACAACCCAAACATAATCATTAAACCAGCAGATAAAGGCTCAAAAATAGTTATTATGGACAGACACCAATACCTAACAGAAGCCCACCGCCAATTATCCAACACAACACACTACAAAACAATAGCAACAAGCATCCAATTAGAAACCCAGTCAACAGTCAGGAAAATTATTCAAACACTCTATCATAACAAACACATTTCAGCCAAACAGAGAGACTACTTATTCGGACCAGACAACCCACGCAATAGACATTTCTATCTACTACCCAAAATTCACAAAGAACCACACACCTGGACAATCCCTTGTGAGGTTCCTCCTGGTCGACCAATTGTTTCAGATTGTAACAGTGCAACCTACAAAATCACAGAATACATTGAACATTTCCTTGGACCTCTTTCCACTAAACACCCCAGCTACATAAAAGATACTTACCATTTTCTAGACATTCTTCGACCCATGGCTGTCCCCACCAATTCGTACTTATTCACAATTGATATCAATAGTCTCTACACTAACATCAACACAACCGCAGGATTAAAAGCAGTCACTTCCATTTTTCAACAATATCCAGACAACAATAGACCGGACCAAGAACTCATCCAGCTCTTAACCATCTGCCTCAATAGCAATGACTTCATATTCAATAACCAGAACTACTTACAGATACACGGGACAGCCATGGGTCAAAGATTCGCACCATCATACGCTAACATTTACATGAGCGAGTGGGAGCGAGAAGCACTGGCCAAGTGTACCCATAAACCTCTCATTTACCTCCGTTTTCTCGACGACATCTTCGGCATTTGGACACACGACATCAAACACTTCCAACCATTTATTCAAACCCTCAATAACCATCATCCAACAATTAAAGTTAAACACATCATAGACCGGACACAGATCAACTTTCTAGACACAACTGTTTTCTTTCAGCCCTCCACCACATCACACACCCGTCTCCACACCAAGGTCTATTTCAAAGCCACAGACACACACGCTCTGCTCCACAAAAACAGTTACCACCCCAAACACACCTTCCGTGGGATCATTAAATCCCAAATCATTCGTTTCCACCGCATTTCATCTTTACAGTCAGACTTCAACCAGGCAACATCATTACTATTCAAAGCACTCCGCAACAGAGGCTATTCCAAACGTTTTCTCCGTCATATCAAAAATAGTACCTTGGCCACCCTCGCTCCCACTCGCTCACACACCTCACGAGCTCCAGCCCAGCTCTCAGACACATCCAACCACAACCAACAGGTACAGGGTCTGGTCCCTAAACCCAACCCCTACCCTAAACAGGGTTTGCATCCTACCCCCGACCCAATTCCTTACCCTAACCCCAACCTCTACCCTAGACAGGGTTTACATCCCCACCCACACCCTATTCCTGACCCTAACCATGACCCCCCTGGCCCTAATCCTAACCACAACCTCCCTGGCCCTGAACTTAACCCTGACCCCCCTGGCCCTAACCTCAACCACGACCCCCCCGGACCTAACCTCAACCACGACCCCCCTGGCCCTAAACCTAACCACGACTCCCCTGGCCCCGAACCTAACCCCAACCCCAACACCCCTTTACCTTATCCTAACCCACATCCCCCTTCTATGGGACCAGACCCTACCATGCTCCAGGGTAACACCAACACACACATTATTCCATTCATCTCCACCTTTTCACACACAATCACAAAACTACACCGCACTATCAAACACAACTTTACTCATTTACAAACACAGCATCCAGCCTTCCACAACTCCAAACCGATCTCAGCTTTCAGAAGAAACAAGAATCTACAAGACATACTGGTACACTCCAAATACACAGACCACAGACCGCAACCACACATCGAACACAATAGCCATTACAAAAATAGGAAATTCATCACCAACACACACAGCAACACCTCATATCCAACCATAGGACAACTTTCACTCCAGACCACCAACACAGTTTACATCATTACCTGCACAGATTGCAATATCATTACATTGGAGAGACCAAACACAGCATACACACCAGACTCAAACAACACATTTACAATATCAACCAAGGCAAACTCAGAACAATCCTGGTACAGCACTTTTTACACCATGGCACCAATAAACTCATCATATCAGGAGTAGAGGCCAATGAGAGATGGACCACCGGGCAGAGGAAGAGAGCAGAAAAACTATGGATTTTTAAACTGGACACCAGAGCCCCATTGGGCCTCAACGACAGGGAGAATTTTTAGATTCCCCCACACAACCCACAAAGCTCTGTTGGCACAGAGGAAATGTCCAGGGACTCCCAATCAGAAAGCCATAGTTCAAACCCCGACCCGGACAGAAACCGAGTAGAGAGGAACTTGACTCTATTGGAATCACCATCTCAGGTTTTTGTAGTAAGTAACCTTTTGCCAACAATTCTCTCCACTGTCACCCCAGTCACCTTAGCCTATTGACCGCAACTCCTGACTCTTACTCCGGAACCCCTAGTTCAATCCTCCTCCCTCACCTATTTATTTATTTTTTATTTTATTTTTTTTTTATTTTCATAGCATAGGGGCACAATCTAGATCCCTGAATACAAGGGTCGGAGGTTCAATACCCCACCCGTACCTACTTGAATACACAGAGTATCACACTTTTTCCTACCAGAGACCCCCTTTAACTATTTTGCCTCTTTTAATGTATATTGTGTGTGTGTGTGCATGTGCATGACCATATTTATTCATTTAGATTAGACTTAGATTAGATTCCTATCCATATTGCACGCTCCTCCCCCACTTTTATATGCATGGTTCTGATATTGTATTTTTAGCCTCCGGGCTTTTGGCACTTTAGCACTTTTTCCTTGCACCCACTGTAAATACGCATGTTTTTAATTTTCTCTTTCTTCCTTCTTTTTAAATCATAGAGGCACCATAAACCCCCCCCCCCCCCCTTTCCTACTCCAGGATCGGTATACCTGAGGTACCAGGTTCAATCACTGATCTGAAAAAAGTTTTTTTTTTTTTTTTTTTTGGGTTTTATTTCGTTTTGGGTTTGTTTATCTTTTTCTTTGTCCCTCATCATACAGGATTACATGCTAGAACAGTAGGCCTGTGCCATATGATTTTAACTAAAAAACCCAAAACCCCAACCCTCACCCCAACCCTAACCCTCCTCACAATGCCTCCTCAGGGGCTTATCCTAACCCTAACCATTTCTGAGATATCATGCCTAACCCTAACCATTGAGTTCAGGATCGGGCCCCCCTAACATGTCTGACTCCTGGCGGTTGATGCGGCCATCTGACATCCCCCTTCCCCCCATCCGATACTGGGCATGCACAGCGAGAGGTGGTCGTCCGAGTGACATGCGCTGGCCAGTGCCTTGCCCTTGACTCCCTACACCAAACCGCGTGCGTCGTCGGACCACAAGGGGGGAGTCATTGAGATAGATTTCATTCCCCTAACCCGCTGGCCAGTGCCTTGCCCTTGACTCCCCACACCAAACCGCATGCGTCATCGGACCACAAGGGGGAGTCATTGAGATAGATTTCATTCCCCTAACCCTACACCAAACCGCATGAGTCGTCAGACCACAAGGGGGAAATAATCCTTTGCTTTTTCTCCATTTTTTGCTAACAGCTCCCTCTGTGTGGTGTGCTACTGTCTGAGAGAAAATGGTGTCAGGTGATGGCTTCACACATTACCTGAGCTAGGTTTGGGGATAATATATCACTAACAGGGGACCACTGCGACTGGGACCACCACCTACTGGGGTTTACTGAAACTGTCTAAATGACAGAGTGGCTTGGTGACCTGATTTTTCATTCTGGTTACTCTGCTGCTGTGTATGTCTGTCTGTCTTATTATTTATCTATCTACTCTGAACTCTGCTCTGAATAAAACCAAAAAAATGTTTATTAGCAATTATATTAAGTTAATTAATATTAACAGAGTTAGTTCATTTCAGAATACTGTATTTAATTCTGATTCAACAAGTTATGTTGAAACAAGATTTTAATTTTATTTTCTTCATGTTGACATTTGTGATTGCCATTAAAGTTGAGAGTTGAGGTTTGAGTTATGAAATAAATCAATTGTCAACAGGTTGTTGAATAAGTGATACAAACACATCAGTTTCTTTCATGTTTTATTGGATCTTTTTCTTACAAACACAATATTTAATGTCTAATAATAAGACTGAAATGTCTATCTGATCAAGTTGAGTTAATCTCTGCAGTTAACTGTCATTGCTAACATAGTATATATCGCAGTGTGGAAGATAAACCTCTGCATGGTTAAATTTTTATCATGACATGAATTTTAATCTAGAAAAATAAAACAAAACTAACAAGCTTCTGGGGACTCAAAATATCAGACTTGGATCTTGTGCAGAAAAAAATGATTGTGTTCTCAGACTGTCTGATGTTCTGAATTAAATATGTGAGTTCAGGTTCCTCATCAGATATCAGGGGAAAAGCCAAAACAGTTTGGTGGTTGAGACTGTTTCCCATCTATGAAAATGTAGAAACAGCCATGGTCAAATAATCAGGGCGTGATGGACAGAAATACACGTGTCAAGACTCATGTTTAGTTCTGTCATTGTTGAAGGAGAGAACAGAGATACTTTTGGGAAACCCAGCCCAGCAGAGACAATGTGGATCTAAAGTGAGGTGGTGTATTAGTTTACACTGACACTGTATAGAATTGGTGTCACTGATCATCAAATGACATGTCATAGTCCAAGTTTACATACAAAGAGATAAGGTGAGATGAAAGATACAGAATCATGCTAATAGGATGTTATTACAGCAGATTGTCATGATAAAAAGCTGTGTCTCTGCTGACAGGGAAACTATCGCTATGGAAAGACAACACAAGCACTTCAGCTGATTTCATCAGTTGGTTTACACACCTGTGGATCAAAATGAATCACGGAGCAAACAGAAATAGTTCAACTGTCATTTGACCCTTTCATACCACAGACAGGTTCTGTCTCAGAGAAATTACATCTGTATGTTACACAGTTCAAACTGGGGACATCTGGATGTAGATGCATGAAGGGGTTTCATCCAAGAGGCTTCAGTTATGAACAGGGGAATATTCTTGAATGAGACATCCACAACCATGTCTAGATGACCAAGCATAAACTCTTCTCAAAGAACAATGACCTGCATGACTGAGAACTTTCACAGACTATTTCATGATTGTTTTCATAGTTTTGATGACAGCGCAGGACTGAAACCAGAGTCCTGGGTTCAGGCATAATGTTAAAGCTTTAGTTAGCAAACAGAAAACAAATGCAATCCATCATCAGAGATCCTGATACATTCAGTATCAACATGTCTGTGAAGATTCTTAGTCATCAGGTCAGTACCTGCCAAAGGTTCTCGTATGAACTGGACTTTGTATATTGAAGACATTTTGCCTTTCATTTTAAAGGCTTCTTCAGTTCTGCAGAATAGACTAAGCTAGTCCAGTTACCTGTGAAAACCTTCAACAGGTTCAGTATCAGCATTTTTGTGATTTGGTATTTTAGTATGTTTTCTTTGTTATGCTTAGAGAAAACACAATTCAGTCAACAGTATGTGGCTCACAAAACATTTGCTGAATACAGATGCACTTTCTCAGTTGGTGAGGTCACATTTAGGTCACTTTACATTACCACCAAACACAAGCTGCTCCAGAATTCATTTCTGACCTGAATGAGACCACTTCCTCTAAAGGCTCAGATCTGCCCAAGCGAATATTACCACAGGCGGACCAGTCCAATTCAACCAGACCAAACAACACAGGTGTGAAGACACTTCAAGTGACCTGCATCAAAGCAAATATATATGCTTGCAGATGAAAGGGGTTAATGTTCTGATTGTCTTGGTGGAGGTTAATTCTTAAGGAACTGGAACTTTTCTTAACTAGGGAATAATGAAGATTGAGGCTGCCTGTTACTCCCAATTCATGAAATACTGCAGTTTGATCATTCTGATGCTCAAAAGATTGGTGGTACCCCTTGAGCATCATGTCCAGAATCACTTGTGGCCCTTAATGTTCAGATGTGTCATCAAAGTCAGGTTACATGGCATAAAGAACCCAGGAGACTACAGTTCATGTCCCATGCAAAATCAAAACTCCATGTTAACATCTCATAAGTTATGCAACTTGACTGATATCATGTTACATAATTTATGCAACTTATACAATATACTAAAACTATGTCAGGTATGTAAGTAAGTTACAGTACTTTCCTATACCTCAACAAAAGGTTAACCACCCATGGTTTATTTTGAAAGTAACAGGATTTTAGACGTGTTGCAGGGTTACTGGCCGAACTGCAGTACTGACGAGTTATAAGTGACACTGTTGGTTTAATGACATTGTCTTAAATTGAAAAAAAATAATCTTATAGTTTCATTAATCTGTATCTTGTGGTGGTCTAGACTAGATAAGACTGTACTAACCTTCATGCTGTATCTGTTGGTTGATTGGTGTAATACAGCTTAGGGGTAATGTGTGTTAGTGGTCTAAAATAATTTATTTTGCACTGCACCTTCTACAGGTGACCAAAGACATTTATTCATCAATGAAGCTAATTGGATCCTCCACCAGCAGGTGAGGTTTGGGGTTTGGCAGTGCTAGACTCAGGGTCATTGCCCCAGCTGTATCCATCTACAGGTGTGATCATTGGGGGGATGGGAGCTCTAAGCAAAGCCATATCACATGTGTCTGGGTGGAGGAGGAAGCCAGAGAAAGTACTGCTGGACTCTGAACTGGTATACATGCCATTAGTAAATGTATCCTTAACTTGAATCCAAACCCTGTCCCCACGGAATAGGTGAATGATGATTGATTGAGAGGTGGTCCCATACAAGCTGGGGTCTGTGGATTTGATAACTGGCAGGAAATTACGGAATAGGCCAAGTTTGAGGACTCTTTCATAGACTGTAACATGGTAGCTGAAAACATAGGTGCCATTGACAGGGGCAGTGTAAATGCCAGTGCTGGGGTCATAACTGCCCTGGATGTTGTAGTAAACTTGAGAGAAAACCACAGGGAGGTTGGGTGTGGGGAAACTGGACAACAGTCCTGCAGAAAAGGCTGACTGGATGGCAGGCATGCAGGGACCAGGAGGACCCATCATCCCCATCAACCCCATGTCTCCCTTATCACCTTGTGGACCACTTTTCCCTGTGAGCCCTATCTGTCCCTGGTCCCCCTTATTTCCCTTGTCCCCCTTCTGTCCAGGATTCCCATCTACCCCGTCCGTACAGTTACACTCCCCCTGGGGTCCTGGTTCCCCTTTCTCACCCAGAGATCCAGGGACACCAGGGAGACCTGAATCACCCATGTCACCTTTAATGCCTTTGGGCCCTACATGTCCTGGGATGCCAGGTAGACCTCTGATTCCTGCAGAGCCAGGCAGACCAGGGGGCCCTGGTGGACCTTGGCTGGACTCACAGGCATCTGGACAGACTCCATCATCTCCTTTTGGACCTGGATCACCTGGACGTCCCAACAAACCTTGTTCTCCTTTGTCACCTGTGGAACAACAAAAAATAGGTCAAAAGCTTGAACTGAAATCCTGTTGGACCACAAACATGAGATGCCGAGTCATTCAACTCACCTTTGAAACCTCGATCCCCTTTAGGACCCAAAAGACCCTGGGATCCTTGGTCACCCTTCTGACCCTCATCTCCTTTCTGTCCTGAGGGTCAAACACATCAACACAGTGTCATCAGCAAAAAGAACAATGAGACAAAGTTTGTGTTATCAGGGCAGGTGATGATGGGTAGTTGTTTACCTTTGATCCCTTGTCTGCCCACAAAACCTGGAAGACCTCTGAACCCCACCATCCCTCTTCTTCCAGGGCTTCCTGGACTACCTGACAGAGACATGGGGACAGATTCTGATTTTTCATTCTTATTCCATTGTTGATTATATCTTATTTCAGATAATTACATCAACAAGTTTTTTGATTCTGGAGCATAAGACCAGATATCCAAGTCCTGGATTGAAACTACCTAATGGAACATGTTAGTCCAGGTATTACTATTCATATAACACTTTGTGAATTGTTATACCTGGCAGTCCTCGGTCACCCCGGTCCCCTTTGGGGCCGCGGCTACTCTGGCAGTATGTGCAGAGGCAGAACCAGGGAATCTGGTCTTGGGGAATCGGGACCGGAGACAACAGCAGCATCTGGCAGTATGCTTCCAGGTCCCCAGCCTGTGGCTCCGTGATGTTGTCCATCACAGGATAAATACTGCGTCCAGGGCCATCGATGGTCAGACCAGGAGAGGTAGGAGGAGGATCGCTGGGTGGCTGCCATGTGTCCTCAGAGATTGGCTCAGGCATTGCCTTGACAACAGGGAGGGAAACCACCATCACCAGGAAGTGAAGAAGAAAGGTCGGCATTGTCTGTAGAGAGATGACACAAATTTCACCTAATTTTGTGGGGCGGCAGTAACTCAGTCCATAGAGACTTGGCTTGGGAACCGGAGGGTGGCCGGTTAAAGTCCAGCATGGACCAAAAGTATGGAAGGTGAACTAGTAGCTAGAGAGGTGCCAGTTCACCTCCAGGGCACTGCCAAGGTGCCTTTGAGCAAAGCACCAAACCCCCAACTGCTCACAGGGCGCTTCTTAGCCCCCTCCATGTTGCATGTCTGAGCCCTTGTACTCCATGTGTGTGTTCTGGGTTAAAAAATGCATGTAGATAAAACAGAGTGTAAAAAGAATTTCCCTGTTGAGGGATAAATAAAGTATCAATTAATTAATTAATTTTCCAATTGTCATTAAGGTGAGGTAATTTCTATAAACTTTCTGATGTTTCATGTCATGTTTCAACAGCTGTTTTTTTTTATTTTAGACAAACTTTTTCATCAAAACTTTTTTCCACTTTTTCATCATTAACAAAATATTAAGCACAACATGTAAACATTAATCTAAATTTATCTTTCACATTAGTCTTATCCCTTCTGCAAATACGCCAGACAGATTTTTTTTAAAAAAACAAAAACAGGATTTAAAATGAAATCAGAATGAATGAGTAAAACAAGTAATTAAGGAAAACAGGAATATTGTTATCAAACAAATGACACTTTGTTAAAAAAAAATAAATTCATAAAATTCAAAAAATCAAATATTTGAAGAATTTTTGAATGCTTTAAATCGGTTTCTATTTCTTTAACATTTCATCTCCAAGCTGTTGTGACTTCAAATCAGTTTAAATCAAAATTACCAAATGAATTTAACAGCTTTTATTTCATTAAATATTACATTCATATTCATGATTAATGATTACTGACTGATGATTGATATATAGTATAGTTAACAGAATGTTTATGAGTGATTTATAACAAAGTGAAACACTTTATATTGTATTTTTAAACAGATTAAGCTGTCTCTTTTTAAAATTCAGTCTGCTAATATAGCTGATTACTGATCGCTAATGATGATTACTGATTATCTGACTATCCATCATTCAGATTTATATCACTATTTGGAGAACTTTGAAGAGGTTCAAAATGAATGTCTCATACAGACATGTTACCTCCTGCAATGAACGGTGCCTGGCTCTGCCTGTACACTCAGGGCAATCCAAACTTTTCTCCACTTGTTCCCCATTGGTGGAATGTCCTACCAGTTCCTAACAGATCAGGGGAATCCCTCTGTACTTTCACAAACCTCCTGAAGACCTCCAGGTCTTCAGAGAGGACCTCCTCTACAACACTACCAACATCCAGACATATTAAATCCATCCCCTCTAGAACTGTCACAGCACTTATTGATGCACTACCACATCCTTGTCACATTAATTGCTTCACTTTTTAGCACTAGATAAAGCTCTGCTAAATAACTTAATGTATTGCACGATGAAATAAATGAAAGTTAAATAAATTAAACAGACATTTTTTCATTAATATAAACAAAAGTTTCCCTTCTGTTAAAGATTTTGTGTGAGATCAGGATAAAAACGCTGAAATCAGAACAAAGAAATAAGATTAAATTAATTATGATTATAGATTCACCATTTGTTTTCACTCATTATTGTTATTGTCATTATGTTAAGGAAGCACATTCTGATGATATATTATTTTAAACCAGTTTTATGTAAGTATTATGTTTCTCATCCTGAAAGTAATTATTTTTAATCATTTGTTCATTTCATTAGTAATTCAATTAAATACACAATCAAATATGGATATATAATATATTTTTTAGATAAAATGCATGAAAAGATCAGAGTGTCACTCACCAAATCATCAACTCTTTAAAGCGCCTCAAACATCTGAAGTTTCTGGGTTACCTGAACACTCACCTGTCAGCTTTTAATAAAACACCTGGACCCCACCCACATGCTGCTCCACCCACATGCAGGTAGGTGTGTGTGTGTACATTGTGATGTGACACCAGTCTTTTATTGTAATGAGGTCAAATTATGTATTAATAAAACACAAAAACACAACCTACTTCTTACACACAGACACACACACACCCCTGTGTGTTTGTTGTTGTGTCTACATTCACTGAAAATTCCCTGTACCTTATAACATTTCATAGATAAAACTTTTTTTACAATAAATTTGTAAAATGGAGAAAAATATTAACAGTGAATTAGGTGAATGTAGCTGCTAAAAACAAATAAATCTAGAGAGAGTTGGATCAGCAACCAGAAGAATGACAAAATATATTCTCACATGAAGCTATAAAACAGTTAAAACACCTAAAACAATGAATACATGTTGTTTATCTGTGAAACAGTGATATATGTGTATAAGCTGTGAAATGGTGAACACACATTTATAAGCTGTAAAATGGTGAATACATGTTCTTGAGCTGTTATTGAACTCTATAGAAACATGTCTCCTTTAACATGAATGAAAGACAGGTCACATTACAGGATATGGTAAATTCAGGTGTTTTGTCAGCAGATTTGTTTTCAATAACATAAGTAATAAGGAAAAATGAATGGGATAATGAGTACACTTAATTTCAGAAATCTACTAAAACTTGACTAGAACAAACCATGATATGATAGGAGAGATGGACAAAGCTTGATTAACAGTGTGTTAACAGATAACAGATATGAGGATGTTCCAGTTTGACACCAGCTTCACAGCTAGTTCCTGAAGAGGATTCAGCTGGTTTTGGTTCCCACTCTTGAGCCTCTCTTTCATGTGTAAGGTGACCTGATTAGGACTTCAGAGGCTGTAGTGATAATACAGAGGTGTAACAGTGATCCCTCTCTGTATGGACCATCCAGCTCAGCCAATTGAAGGCTGACACCAGATACTGCACATGAAAAAACTCTATAGGCGTAACATTATTAGGACTGACTCCTGGGAATTAGGATGAGAGGATTCATGTAGGTCGGGTGTGGGATAGTGTGGTCATGTAGGGCACCTGAGCTAGGTGATACACCCATCTGAGCCAGGTGATGGGTGCTACGTACAGCTCCTAATGAAAAATGACAGCCAAAGAGATCCCCAAGTGCTGAATATATATCATGAAACCAAATCAAATTTTATTTGTATAGCCCAAATTCACAACACACATATTGCCTCGGAAGGCTTTACAATCTGTACAGGGAGTGATACCCTATGTCCTTAGTCCTTAGTTTGAGTGAGGAAAAACTTGCCCACAAAAACCCTTTTAATAGAGAAAAGGGTGGAAAAAGCCTCAGGAACAGAGGAGGGATCTCTCTCCCAGAATGGACAGACATGCAACAGATGTCATATGTACTGTGTGTACTGCATGCATTGTGTGTACTACATATACTGTCTGTACTACATCTTAGTCTACTGTGTCATTTTCAGAAAATGATTGAGCACTGATTTCAGCTTAAAGCTGTGAAAAAAATGTATTCAGGTAGAACTAACAATACCACGCTGTAAAAATAATTTGTTCCTGTTCCTGGATTTAAAAGTATATACATATACTTAGTATGAAAATTAACTAAAAACTAAAAGTAAAACTATGCAACTCTAACAATAGACTTGGAAAATCAGGACTCTTTTCTTTCTCTTCTATGTTCTGAAGGTGCGCTCAGTAGAGGATACTCTGGTTGATTGCGATGGCCTGTGCATTGCCTTTGGCTCCCTATCCCAAACCAAGTGAGTTGTCAGACAACTCAGGGAAACTCATGGAGACGGATAATTAACCCTGACCTTACACCACCTCAAACAATTATCCTTATCATAACCACCTGGCTTCTTAACTAACCCCAACAGCTTCAACTCATTACATCAGGACATTCCCTAATCAACACAACACTAACCTCTGGACCACCTCAAAATTCAAATGTCTCCCCAAAAGGCAGGTGCACACTTACAAAAGACAATGTAAATAATGGAATTCAAATAAACCTAAATGTGCCTTCTACAGACACTTCCAACAAGTGTTGGGAGGGTCAAGTATTTTAATTGACTCAGATCACTTACTCTCAGACAGTAAAATGAACAAATCTTTTTGAGTCATTTCGTTCATTCACTGTAGCCTTCTGGGGACAACTTACTGAGTCATGTAAAAGATTAGTTCATATTGAACAATACATTCCAGAGCCACAAATGACTACTTCCAACACTATCGGACAGCTCAGGGACAGTGAACATAAAACCCAAACCCCAAAATGACTCATGAAAGAAGCCATTTTTGCTAGACAAAATATGGCTTGTGCATATAAAGTTAAGTGCACATCTATATGTGTGTGTAAGACAAGACATATACACGATATATGTACACATATTTTATATGAGATTAACTTTAAAATATTCAGTGTTGGGGGGGAGCTTTGTCAAACAATCTAAATTGACTGGAATTATGTCCCACACATCATCCAGCTGCCTAACAATCTACAATCATAGGGTACGACTAACACTTTTTTTTAAACTTGTAAACCATCATCCATTTCCCAAATTATGCTTTTTATAATGTAACTTATGTGCTATCAATCTAGGCCACTGTACTACAAAGCAATCTAAGACTGGTGGTAGGTCCAAGGAAGATAGCTGGGTGCTGAGTTTGTTAGGATGGTGGAAATACAAAATGAACTGAGTCCATATTCAGTTTTAATTCACACAATTCATAGTTTATCAAACATTAACTTGAAAAGAAAACAGGCAAACACTGTACAAACACAAGATGGAGAACAGGTGAGCGCAGGAGAAGCAGGTGACTTGACAAACCAAAGAAGATTGTTTTCAGTGTCAGGGCATCTTCTGAAAGACAAACACCAGGTAGATACCTGGAGAGAACAGAGATCAGGGTTAGGTGTTAAAAAGAAAGGCTAACAGTTAACATGAAGATAGTAAAAAGTAACACTGAAGTGAACTGAACTTACTGGTTGCTTCCCACTCAGATCTACTCAAAGTACCCTATATAGAAACAAACAATATAGTTAGTCCAAACAGGAACCAACGAAATAGAACCAGTGATTCAAATTGTGCTCTGAGAACACTCACCAGTGGTAGTTTGACTCCGACTCTGCAACACTGCTCTTTAGCATGGCAGTACTCTCCTTTGCTATCTGCAACCAGTCGGCCTCCATCCTCACTGGGAAATGGCTGAAAATACAATAAGCAGTTCCAATCATTAACTACCTGGAAATCACATCCAATAAATTTAAACGATATGTTCACTAAATGTTTACATGTTCACTACATAGTCATTACATCTACACAGTAATAATCTTTAACATAAGATATCTGCACATCAAGTTAAACATATTCCCATATGTGAACAACAAAAGCACTGACAAAACAACAAGCAGGTACACCAGTGTCCAACACCATTCAGAGCCAAAGGCTCACTAATGTTTATAAGTCGTTATTGACTGAAAATCAGCACTTTTACCTCCAGGGCCATCATCTTCATCATGAGGCTGCGATGGTGCTCCTTCTTCACTTTCTCTTCAAAGAACTCGGAGAATCTCTGTTTCAACACCAGGCGCATGTTGTAACGCTTCGCCATGCTGCCACAAACAAAGTGTCTTTACTGATGAGTTTATTTACAGTAAAAGGCTGTTCAGATTTCCTCTGCAGGATAAATATATACACATTTCTAATATTGTGATGTCTCAGTGAAGTGCTATTAAAAATAAAATCTCACTCTTCAAAAAGAGGAAAGTAGACAAGGAACTCTGGAACGTTGACAACATCTTCAAGGCTGAAGTGATACTGACAGCTGAACAGAGGATAGAAACCTTTGGACTGAAAAGAAACACTAAAAACCTCGTTACCAAATGACAGAGAGTCCGATGCCTCCAACCGTTTACTGCAGAAAAATAGGAGCAGAAAAAGAGAAAGAGAGGGAGTAGGGGTGCATTAAAATGCTTACTTTAAGCACAAGTATGTATTTTCAAATTGACAGTAACATTAACAAAATCTGTGGAGAGAGCTAAAGCTTGGAGTTGCCAAGCGACAGCCTTGATACCAGAAGGATTTGGAGAGGATCTGCAAAAAGGAGTGGACCAAAATCGTTCCTGAGATGTTCACAAACCGGGTGACCAACAACAAGAAATATGTCTGAACCCTTTGCTTCAACAGGGTTTCTCCACCAAATATAAGTCATGTTTTGTTTGTGGATCACATACTTCAATGAAATGCAAATTAAATCTAATTTTATGTAATGTAATGTATGTATGTATCTAGATAGATAGACACAAACACACTCTTATGTTCTTACACAAGTTCAAAGGCGTCCGGCGTCGTTCCAATGAAGAAACCTCCAGGTTTCAGACGCTCACAGGCATTTCTCAGCATCATATCAGCCTTCTGTTCACTCTCAAATGAGTAATGATAAACAAACTGACAGCTGCAGATGTCAAACATCAGTTCAGGGTCATCCAGCTTCTCCGACAAAACCTCCTGTAAGCATAGGACAAAGGAGTTTCTAGCATTTCTTTGAAAGTGATTGACAAGTGACAGAAGACGTTATGGAAGGGACAATGGAGGGGAAATCTTTACTATTCTCCAATGAAAGGTTGTTTACTCTCCATGTTCTTAAGACAAACCCCAAGACTACTGAGAGTCTCTGGTAATGAATGACTGAGGTGTTGCAGGTCTACCTTGGTACAGTCTGCAGTGATAAATTGAGCACTGAAGATTTTCTCATTAACATGACTTTTCTTCTTCATGTCTTCATATCGACTCTGACACTGCTCCACCGACACTCCTGCTATATCTGAAAATAAAGACATTGTTCATTATTAGTTAAAGGTCCAGTGTGTAGGATTTAGTGGCACCTAGCAGTGAAGTTGCATTACAGGCAAATTAATACTCTCCCACCTCTCGTACCCTCCTTTTAAACTCCGAATGTGAAATTCACATTAGGGATGCACCGAGTGTGAAATTCTGGATCAATACCGATGTTTAAAATAATAACTTGGCCGATGCCGATACTGATGTTTGTTACATTTATTGCAAACTGCATAACGTGAATCTTTCTCGAAGCATCCCAGAAGCGTCCCTATGCTCTGCTACACGCTGAATACAGCTACGTTCAGACAGGGACCGGGGAACCGGCAACCGGTGGTGAGGGGATCTGAGGTGGATTGCTGTGGGCGTGTCGATACCTGCTGAATGTAACCACCGTGTCTGCCGGTGCTCTCTCTCTGTTGTTACACTATGACTCTCTACCAAAGCTTGTTCCCTCTCTCTCTCTAAGTTGGGACTCAGACTCTGGTACATGAAATAAACAAAGTTAGAACACACAGGTAGATTATCAGAGTTTAGTCCATAAATACCCCCAGCAAACTGCCGGGCATATGTCTCAAACCAATCACTCTGCGGTTTGGTTTAATGTAAGATATAGAGTTTCTGTAACAGGTGAGTTGCCCTGACAAGTGTGTGTAAAAAATCTGAAATATAATGCCAGCAACTGATCAATAACTGATTACCTGCACAGACCAAGTGATTGATCCCTCCTCTCCTCCATTTGAGTAGGTCTCCTCCTTTCCCACAGCCGAGGTCCAATACAGACACCTGCTGAGTGCCTGTCCCCCGTACTTGTTCCAGGATCTCACCTGTCAATCAAACACACAGCCAATCAACTTAAAGGGTTCGGGGTAGGTTTAGGTTAGGTAAGGTTTTAAGTGTGTTTCAGCTGCGTTTCAGGAGAGTCTCAGGTGCGTTTCAGAAGAGTCTCTAGTGCGTTTCAGGGGAACTTCAGGTGCATTTCAGGTGTGTTTAAGGAGAATTTCAGGAGAGTTTCAGGTGAGCAAAGCAAAACAGAAAACACCTTCTGCTGTCTGGTGAACAGGTTACAGACTAATATTGATAACAGCTGATCAATGAGGACCGATATATATTAGTGATATTTCAGTTACCGATCAGGACACTCTTCAGCCAGTTGTTGAAGTTCCTCATGAAGAAGATTCTGCTTCGACTCCGCACAGCTAGGCCAACTTCCTGCAAGCTGTTGTAGTGACTTGCTACCTTCATACTGTGATCAGTAACCTGATAGATCAATAACATATTATCAGTAACTTCAGACTATCAATAACCAAATAGATGAGAATGATCGATGATAGGTGCAACCCAATAATCAGCTATGATCAGGGTTAGTACAAGTATTAACCAAAAGACAGAGGACCTTTTTCCATTATTCACCTGTGTTGAGAAAATCAATTCATAACTTCAGTTATGTCATGACACTTTCCTTACAGAACAGGTCAGAATATACTCTTTACATCTACAGAGACAGTTCCACCATGAGTAAGGAAAACTTCCTTTAACAGGCAGAAACCTCGGGTAGAACCAAGGCGGTGGGTGGACGGTCATCCGCTGTTAACAGATGAGTTAAAGAGAGAGGGAGGGACAGAGACCTACCAGCTTCTTGCTGAGTGAGGTATCCTCGTCCTCATGTCTCCTCTTCATCCCAGCCTTCTGTGCTCCTCCTCCTTCCTCCCTCTCTGTTGGTGTCCTGACAGACTGCGGGTCCATTGTTAACTGAGAACAAGAGAAACAGAAACACCTCTAAAGATTTGTGTTTAAATTTATTCAGACATTAAAAAAAACTAACAACTTCATTTAAAGTAGCTTCATTCACAGATCACAGTATGAGGTGGATATACACAGCAGCATAACAGGCTAACACACTAACAGCAGCATAACAGGCTAACAGGCTAACAGCAGCATAACAGGCTAACAGCAGCATAACAGGCTAACAGCAGCATAACAGGCTAACAGCAGCATAACAGGCTAACAGCAGCATAACAGGCTAACACACTAACAGCAGCATAACAGGCTAACAGGCTAACAGCAGCATAACAGGCTAACAGCAGCATAACAGGCTAACAGCAGCATAACAGGCTAACACGCTAACAGCAGCATAACAGGCTAACAGGCTAACAGCAGCATAACAGGCTAACAGCAGCATAACAGGCTAACAGGCTAACAGCAGCATAACAGGCTAACAGCAGCATAACAGGCTAACAGGCTAACAGCAGCATAACAGGCTAACAGACTCACACTTAGCCGTTAGCAGTACAACACACTCAGGTAGCAGTTAGCTCCTGAAGTTGAATTAAATGATGTCACATTCAATCAGAAATAAACCGAGCAGCTTGGTGACCGGGCCATATGTTTTGTGTTGATAAACACACACGTGAACTCGCCGTTAAACAAACAATCAAACAGAAATTTTTAAAGTTGAACAACACACAAACTCACGGTGCTCTGCAGACCAGACGCATGCGCTCTTCTTTCTTTTTCTTCTCTGGTGTTTATTGGCAGTCGGCATTCTTAATGTTGCATTTATCGCCATCTGCTGGACTTTACTTCTTTCTCATTTCCTCTTCTCTTCTTTTTATTAACCCTCACGGTGACTCTCCTTCCTTCTCTAGATTTTCCACATTCTTTTATACTCTTGAAGTTATTTCCACTCTTCCTGCTTCCTGCACTCATCTCTTCCTCTCTCTTTCATATCCAGGACTGTAATCACATGTGTAGCTCTCTCTCCTCACAGCTACACTGACCAGCTGGATGTTTTCCTGTTATCTTAAGTGTGTTATTCATATATATATATATATATATATATATATATATATATATATATATATATATATATATAATTTACTACTCATTTTCTATTCCCTTGTCTGTAGTCTGTAGTCAGTAAATCACCACCGCTGCCTCTGTTAGTGGCTCTTCTATATTTATACACCATCTCTATAGCTGTAAAAGCATCACCTGCTTTTACAGCTGTATAGCATCACCTCTGGTCTCACAGGCCACAGACAAAATTTTAGTTTTATAGACTTGTAGTTGAGCCAGTACCATACAGTAGAGTAGTCAATTTATGCACATTTCACATTAAATTAAATAGTTATTATTTATTTAAATCTGACTAAACTTTTGATTCCGCTGTCACATTCATATTTGTAACTGCGGAGCTGACTGTCTGTTTCACACTGTCAACATATTGTAGTGACGGTAAACATCCAGCAGATGGCACTGTGAGTATGTCTTCAACAGCTGCCTTTGTTTGCATGGAAACGTCATCTGTTCTTCACTGGTCTCAAGAGTCGTCTCAAAGTGAATTCACTTATTGATGAAGGACAAACTGATCGATGAACACACTGATCAATAAACATATTGATCAATAAACAGACTGATCAATAAGCAAAGTGATCAATGAACACACTGATCAATTAACAAACCGATCAGTGAACGCACTGATCAATAAACAAACTGATCAATGAATATTGCATCGTCCCATCACCGTGTCCCAGCATGCATTGTTGCTTCACTCCCGTCCAGCTGATTCATGGTTTCAGGACAGTTTGGATCTTTCTATGAGGACGTGTGTGTGTGTGTGTGTGTGTGTGTGTGTGTGTGTGTGTGTGTGTGTGTGCGCGCGCACGTGTGTGTGTGTGTGTGTGTGTGTGTGTGTGTGTGTGTGTGTGTGAGGATGATGAGTTGATGCAGACAGACACGCTGTGCAGTGCTCTTCAGTTTCATATTCCAGCTGATCCTGGATCACGTTCGTTCAGTGATCCTGTCTGGTATGTCTGAAATTCATCCTGCTGATGGAGATCTGACAGGTGAGACTTATTACTCTGCTGGCAGACACTCTGGCTCGCTGCTGTCCAGACGAACATTTGCAAGATCACGTTAAAGATCAGTTTCCATCCAGAAACTAATAACAGTCTGAATTCTTTACTCCAGAAGACATGTCCCCACAAGGCTGTCCACTGCTCAAATGATACATCAGATGAAGCTCAACCTTGACCTGGTTTGGACCTTTGACCTCACAGCTGCTTCAGACAAACATCAGATCTGAGGACAGCACAGAGGAAAAGTCATTTGTGTTATTATTTTTGATTATTTGTTGACTACTTTCTATAAGTCAAACTGGAGAACACTGACTTGAGAGTGACGTTAACAGATGTCCGACCAACATTTAAAACATGCATGCTTGCTGAGGCAGAAAAAGTTTAACTGACAGCAGAAAATGGAAGAAACTATGAATCATCGATAAGAGCAGCTGATGTTTGATGTATGTTTGTACATGTTTCATCTCTGTGTTCTGAATGTTTCTACTTCCAGATCAAGTCCCAAGGCCCGGAGATGGTGCAGAATTAAGAGACTGAATGTTTTGATTAATAGGTGGGTGTCTCACAGAGACAATGTCCAGGTTTTAGACAGTCTGTCACAGAGACTACTTGCAGTCTGCGGCATTACGGAGACTATATCCAGGCTTTAGATAGCAAGTTGTAGCTACTACAACATTGTGTAATCAGAGCAGTAACACTAATGACTACCACAATGACCATTACTACAACAAAAATCTGTAGTAATTTGGCACACAATTTACTTCAGCTTTGTCCAGAATTGTTCTCATGTCTCATCGTACAGTGGGAAATCTCTGCCTACCTGCCCCATCACACTAAAGTATGTTGTCTAACTCTCATTAGAGTTGCGCAGCATAAACCTAAAAAACATTAAAAAGACAATGTGTATATGACAATGAAAATTTTTTAGACAACAGATATTAACATTCTTTAACTGGCCTAAGCGAGCAGCAATTAAACTGTAGCTCTTCTGTATTGCACTAGCTAACAACTCAACTCAAAGTGCTAAGTGCATCACAATATGTGACTCTTCTTACTAAGCCACATTTTGACCATTTAATGCTGTCAGCTTTTTCTGTCAGATTAAGCATGCATGCTAACTCATTAAACAGGTGTTAGGGTAGCTCATAACAGTGTAGCAACATAATTTAAAGTTACTGTTGCAAAATGAGGTGTCTGTATTTTCCTCAATGAGGTGTCCTTTATCAGAAATTAATGGAATTATTCCTCATGAGAGACACAGAGACATCAGAGTATTTGATGCTTTTTGGGGACTCACTTTGAAGACACATTCAAAGTTGTTGAAATGTTCTGGACTTACTGACCTTCATGTCTTAAAGTAGTGATGGTAGTGATATCAAACACACAGTCTGTGGTGTTATCAGTCTGTAATGTTCTCTGTCTGTAGTGTTCTCTAATGTTCTCTCTGTTTGTCTGTAACAGTTTCTATGTTTGGTATTAAACCAGCTCACTGTGATGTCTTCAGGTGTCCACAGATGTTATTTTACAGTCATGCTGTGTTTCAAGTGGTCTTTCCTCCTGTGGGACGCCCTCAGACAGACAGAGGATGGAGGGATAGATGGATGAAAGGATGGGAGGACTGATTAATGGATGGAAGCTCTATAAACATGTAAATCTGACCTTACCGTGTTTCAAAGCCACAGTGTTGGCTGAATGAAGCAATGCTGCTTTAAAAAGCTTCTTCAGCCGTTCAGTGGATTCTCCATTTACACAGACAGACAGAAGAGGCTTTGATACTCAAATACCACACAACCCCTGAAACCCCCTGAAACCCCCCAACACCATTATCACTGTGTGTGTGTGAGGGGATCTCCGGGGACTGAAGCCATTCTACCTTTTTAATTACACACACACAGTAACACACACAGTAACACACAGTAACTCTCTCTCACACACACACACACACGCACACACACAAACAGTAACACACAGTAACTCTCTCTCTCTCACACACACACACACATATACACATGATAACACACAGAAACCGACCCTGACCTTTGACCCCTCATTCTGAATTACAAACCCACATGTCTGTAATAGATATGATATATATGATATAGGATATTACTACACGGGCTCAGGAACACTTCAGTTCATCTCTGTGTAGATGAAGTACCATGTAAAGAGAAAAACAGATACCAACCATATGCCTCTGTGGGCCCAGCTCATCGCACCAGTTCACATTTCAAAGTTTTCTGACAAGTCCATGTTTCAAACTGGTTTTGGAAATCATGGATGTCATGTCATGTATGGGTTTTACACAGTGTCCCCACCATTTTTGAATCAGGTCTCAATGTTCTGTACACATGACATCTATTCTATCTATTTCCTGTCTGTCCATAGGAGAGGAATCAATCCCAATTGTGTTTCCTTCCTCTGGCTCTGAGGACTGAGGCTGTCGTTAGCTGTGTAGATTGTAACAACTCTTCATGTTATCCTGAGCTACATAAATAAAATACTTGACATGTACACACCCCCATATTGTACTTTTCCACTCACTTTTTCCACTTTTACCACTCATCTTGATGTCCAAACTACCTGTGGGCTTTCTGTAAGAGAGAGAATCGTTTTCCCCAAAAAAAAAAAATGATTGTCCTTCTTTTTGGAACAAATCCTGGACAAATCCAGGCAGGTTGTAAGAAGCCCAGTTTCTAACACAAGGTTGACAAATCCTTAATAATAACAACAAAAACACAGCAACAACAGAACAATGAAACAAACTGTAATAATACCACCACCAACAACAATAAACACAATTATATCTGTATACATCATGATATCTGCAGAAACTATGAAAACAGTTCATAAATGTATTCTCTTTCTCCTCTGTGAAACTTTAACCAAGTGACAATTTGTGGGGCAGTTAAGACAAATGTTTCCTAATCTTAGATACTTCATATACAGGACTAAGTTCAGGTATTCCAGGTGAAGCGTCATTGTTCTGCTCTGATTGTTCCACAGGTTCTATCAGAGGGATCTGAGTCTGGAGGGCTCGGTGTTCTGATGTAACTCGACCTGCTGCTAATGTTCAAACTCACTGTGTGCATTTGTTAGCAGGGGATTCCCTGAACTGTGAGGACGTCAGGAAACTCCACAAAGACTCAATGTGTGTGTGTGTGTGTGTGTGTGTGTGTTGTATTTCTGTGATTGTGAGGACCACTTTGAAGTTTAAGGACATCTCAACGCTGAGGACATGTCTACAATAAAAGAACATTTCTATAATCTAATAACATTTCTGACATGAGAAGAGTTCTAGATATGATATGAATGAACTGTTGAAATGAAATGTAAAACATGAGGATATCTCTAGGAGATGAGAACATATCTATAACATAAGAATAGTTCCAAGAGATGAGAGTTTTTCTGCAAAAAAGAATGTTTCTATGACATTTACATTTAATCATGTAGCTGACACTTTTATCCAAACTGACTTACAAAAAAGGGAAACAATCAAGGTACAGTGCAACTAGGACATGTTAGTGCACCAATAAGTACTGTGACAGTACTAGAAGGGGACAGATTTATCAGGTCCAGCTGTTGGTAGTGTTGTACAGGAGGTCCTCTCTGAAGAGCTGGAGGCCTTGTGAAGGTAGAGAGTGACGCCCTGTTCTGGTAGGAACTGGTAGGAAATTCCACCAACGGGGAAAAACAGACGAGGAAAGTTTGACTTGTCCTGAGCATACGGTTGGCAGAGCCAGGCGTCATTGGAAGAAGTAACATATATCTTTATGAGGACGTTCAAGTAGGTGGGTGTAGAACCAGAGACTACTTTGTAGTCAGCATTAGTGATTTTAATGTAATATGGGCTGCTATGTGGGGGCTCGATAAGTAGCAGGGTAACATTCTTGATCATCTGAAAGGGTTTCACTGTGCAGGCCGGGGAACGTGTTGGGAGGATGTTACAGTAATCGAGTTGTGACATGACCACAGCTTGTGTTGCATGTTGAGATAGGTAAGACCTGATTGGCCTAGTTGGTCATCAATCATGACCCCTAAGTTGCTCACTACCCTGGTGGAGGAAAGACATAGGGAGTGAATTTGATGGTGAGGTCATGGTGTTTAGTACATTTGGCTGGAAGGACCAGCAGTTCAGTAAATAGCAAAGAAAAGGGGTCTCAGCACCAAGCCCTGGGGCACCCTTGTGCTGAGGTGGTGTGATGTGGACATCTATCCAAGCCAGGATAGGCATGGACAGTGAAATGCAAAGTGAAATAAAAACTTTCTTATAAAATAAAAGTAGTTCTATGATATAAGAATAAGACTGTGTCTTTCTCTGTAAGTCGCTTTGGATAAAAGTGTCTGCTAAATGACTAAATGTAAATGTAAATGATTGTGTCAATGAGATGAGAACATTTCTCTAGGGTTAAGACATTTTAGGTCTAAGGGTGAGTTCATGATCATGGTCGTCACAGATTCAGAAATACTAACCCAGTGTGGGAGTCTTCTTCACCTCCTCCAAATTGAACATTGACGACAAACCTGAAACTCTCTCCCCCTCTCTCTCTCTCTCTCTCTCGCTCTCTCTCACTCCCTGGTCCGTCCTCTATGACATTTAGGTCGATATATAAATCACCCTGCCAGGCAGTCAGAGTCAGAAGATTCCTGCAGTGCAATACTGAAGTACTGTAATCTGGGTGCCTACCTGTCTGCCTACTCGTCTGCCTACCTGTCTGCCTACCTGTTGTACTGATCCAGGGAACTGTCTGACCTCACAGCATCATGCTCACCAGGTATGTCCATCATTGGTGTTTTTCACACTGTAAAACAACAAAGATGATAAACAGCAGCCTGTATACTGAAATGTGAGGTCAGAGGTCAGAAGACTTCTGTTTGTTGTATGGAACTTTTAATTCATGTAAAGACACAAAATAAGACAACAGAGGTATGTCTTGTTCCAGCTGCTGATTGGCTGAAACAGAGAAATTAAATTCATTGTTTTTGTTAATTTGTTTTTGTTAATTCAGAATGTTTCCATGAATATTTCCATTTTTTATTTTTTCCAACTGAATTCATGTTTGAAAGTTCCAAACTTTGTAACAATAGTCTGAATATTAAACAAAACTTCACATGGACCAAATTTAAATCATCTCACACTAATGTTTCCTGTCATTATTTCATCTGATATTAGTTTTCTAGATTTAATCATGTTCATTGGCAGAGTTTGTATCAGTACTGAACTTTCAGTCCATAGACTCTAAAGTGCTGCTAACCTGCTCTACAGAATGCAGACAGCATTACAGCCATGACTGAACCAGCCATGAATGAATGCAAACAGACAGATTTATTTAAGTCTTAAATAGGCTCAAAACGTATGAGTTTGCTCTGATCTAGCCCTTTCCTCTAGCACCACCTTAAGGACAAACCTTTTGTTTTTCTGTTATGCAGAAATTAGGTTAGGATACTAAAACACTAACCTAGAGAGTATCATTGGAAGTACCTGTGTTTACTATTTCATGTCAAAATGTCTACTGTGAAAAAGGTCTACCATGAAATGCTCAGTCTGACCTCTGTACAGTGGCCCTGAAACACAAGGTTCTTGGACTGAATGGTATATTTGTTGCAGGAACATTGTTCTTCTGTTCTCTCTGTTCATCTTGCTGGTAGAGGGAGACGTGAACGGTGAGATTAAATCTTATTTGTTTAAAACTCACCTTATTAATATTGGGTTTGGTTTAGTCAGAAGCTGACTAAGTGACACATGTATCAGTGTTTAATAAAACAGTTTGTATTTGCAGATGCTGGAATACAAGCCATGTCAACAGGTAAGTCACCTGTCTCTCATAGATATACTGAGCCTGTCTCATTTTTCTCATTTGTGTGTCTTACCTCTCTGTCTCACACATCCATCTCCTCTATATCTATCAAACAAAGACTCTACATCTGATGAAGCCCCCACAGGTGAGCCACCAAAAAAAATAATAATAATAGAAATTATATATATATATATATATATATATATATATATATATATATATATATATATATATATATATATATATATATAATCCATTAAAATGAGATAAGGTTATATAACTTTGGAGGAGATAAAATTATGTAACTTTGGGGTGGCCAGCAGTCTTTATAGCATGCATGGGTAGACACATGTAAGATGTTTTAGACTTCTTTGAGTCATACATTTAGCCATTTTAAATGAATGCTGCTTGAGCAAAATTTCATTTCATTTAGTTTTCATACTTCATAGCAAATCAAACAAATAAACAAATCTTCAAGAATAAATTTTAGTAACTAACTGATACATCAGATGTATGGTGTCGATCAATGTCTGATAAAACATATATAAAAATACATGTGGTTTCATTTATGAAATAACAACGTGTCTCACTTCCTGCTGAGTTTAAAGTAGTGTTAATTATTGTATTGTATTGTACAATATTGTATATTGTATTGTTTTTGTTGTCAATGGGAGTGTGTGTGTGTGTGTGTGTGTGTGTGTGTACATGTTTCAGGTCTATTAAATAATAAGAGAAGTTAAGTAAATGTTCTTCTACCGATGATGTTTCTGTTGTTTCAGAGAGCATGAATGCTGTCTCTCCTGATCAGCCTGGTAAGACTATCATCAAGCACAATGTTTGTGTAACATCAATGTATAAAGCACCTCCGGAGAATTATAACTACAGCCGCAGAGACTGGTCATACCTTCCTGTCTTACTCTGACATCTAGTGGTTGAAAGTGATCACTGATTATTATAATGATTATTATTTATTATTACATATATATTATTATTTATTTCTTATTAATCTTTGTTTGAACTGATTGATTGCAGATGAATCCCAGTATTATGGACCTTCAGGTAAGACTGTATATATATATATATATATATATATATATATATATATATATATATATATATATACACATACACTACCTTGTGCGCTGCCCCTGTTACATAGCAAACTAGCACACTAATGTTAAAAAAAATGTGTTGATGTGCTCCAGATACCAGCTCCAGTTCAGAGACTGCAGATGGTGAGAACTCAAATCATCAATCAAGTTTTTGTTTTTGTTTTTTTATGTCTTAATTTATTTGATTTTATTGTTGTTGTTTTTGTAGCTCCAACTGCCCATCATGTGACAGCACCTGGTATGTCCTGTTTTCTTCTTCAGCCTCTGAAAGTCAATTTAAATTTGACAGTGATTTTAGAAACATTTCGATTGACTGATTGATTGATTGATTGATTTCAGACCCTGCTGCAGCTACTGCAAACAGCGTGGAGGATGAAGGTGGTGAGCCAAAAACAAAAGCATAATTCTAAGATACTATATTGAACATAAACTATCATACATGATTATACAGTATGATACTATACATTTTTTAAAACTATAAACCCGCAGGTAAATGCAGGTTGTTTATGTATGTTGTTGTGCTGTAGCTAACAGGAGGTAACAGGCTAATTCTAGTAGCAGCTGTGAAGCTTGCTAGCTCAAGAGGTAGGGGGAGTGTGATTGGCTCAAAGATGAGAAGGTGGTGTCATCAGCACTTTTAAACGGCATTTAGAAATAAAAAATGATATTCACTAAAACTCTTAATGATAACATTTTATAATAATTGATAAGTTAATCTTGGTCACTTAGTTTCAAACTGTTTTTCTTACAGACGAGAGCCTTGACTCAGAAGAAGCAGGGAAGAAAAAGTCCAGCTCTCGCTCAGCCAAACCTCAGAGCCCTGCCCTCCCACCACAAAACCCTGCCCATATCATCCAAATCCCCGCCCACTCCCCGCAGAGCCCCGCCCTACCCCCCGAACCAATCATCCCTCAGCCGAAAGCTCTAGTGAGGAACCGAACATCCAAGAGACGATCTCGGACCAACCGGCGTCAGATATAAGACATGAATTCACATGTAACAAATACAGTAACGCACATGTATGTAGGTATCAAAACATGTATCACACATGGAGATAAGAGACATGCAGGCAGTCACACATGTGAACACACAATACATCAGACAGATAAACATATATCATGTCCACCTTAACTCTGAAAAACTAAACTCACCAAGTCAGGTGATCTGTCAACATGTTCTCACCCACAACTCATCAAAAATGGCAGCTTTGTATGCTTCAATCAATGACGCCATAGTTTGCTCTCCCACATCAGTCCTGGATGTGTAAGTAACATGCAGCATCCAGATAAAGTTTCATTTCAGGCAACAAAACTACTTGATTATGTTTCATAAAAGATCATGGTTTGAGTTTAAATAAGCATGTTATGTCACATTTAAGTTACAGCACGTGCATGATATAACACAACATCAACATTAAATGTAAAGTAGGTAACATCAACAACATACCAAACATGTAACAAAAGTAACATAATAAAACATAACATAACGTATGTAATGTCATTTTAATATATGTTACATATGTTCACATGAGTAACATATGTAACACAAATAACATGAGGAAATAAAAATAAAGCAATGTTCAGATTTGGACATGAATAGAAATCTCCTGGGTAGCTCTTTATGAGACGTCACCTGACTTTTCAGAAACATACAGCGTCATATTTTGAAGCAAAACACCACAGACCAAAGTTTGACGTGTTGGGAGTGAGAATGAATCTGATTGGCTGTTTATTTGTTTTGCGTGTTTGGACACAACTCATTTAACAGAACAAAATAAATTACAAGTTAAAGAGAGAGAAGTCATTTGATCTGAAATTCTTGATTTCTGAGTTTGTGTTTGTAACATTAAACACGTTTTTCTAATGAATTTAAGAAATAAACTCAAATGTTTGAGACTGATTTGAATTATTTTCAGTTTCCACTCTATGTGCATGAATTGTGAATCGTTATCATTCACAGGTTCATAACTGAAGCAACATGATGTTCACATGTTCTGTTTGTTACTTTTGTCATGTTTGAATAAAGTTTAACTGAACTGAACATGATCTCCGGCTGACCTCTGACCTGTGTCCCAGTTCACCCACAACTTCACAGAAACTCCCTCGTTATGCGCTTCTGCATATGCTCAGTAGCATTTCTTTATCCTCTGACCTATTAACAGGAAAAATACCTTGTTTTTACTCATTAACATCACTAACATACTTATGATTAACATTTGAACTGAACCACAGACCACACAGACCACCACACAATAAAGACTTGATTATTAGACCCCGTGCTGACATCATCATTAATGCGACCCCCCCCCCCCCCCCCCAGATGGAGTTGAGAAAATGGTGGTGAAGAAGAATACTCTGTGATGAACTGGACTTGAATGAGGTGGAGGAGGGTCACAGAGAGGAGAATACGTTTAAAGTTAGACAGCAACATGATTGGGTGAGACTGTTGCAAAATCTGCAGACTGAAGAAATGAATAACTTTCTTCAAAAACAGCAAAGGACAGTATATGAAGTGAACCTCATCAAGTTTCAAATAAAATAAACATGCATTCATTTCTTTATTTATTTATCACTAACAAAGACACACGCTAATATGGATATGGACTAAGAATTGTTCATGCTTATCGATAAACACATCAACCTCACCTCTTTACCTTTCCTCAGGTCACTTTCTGTGACTATGTAATGAAACTACAAAGTTCAGAAGATGGACTACAAAAAACTCCAGGTGTGTGTGTCGCTTACCTGGGGATCACATGGCAACAGGATGCATTATGGGAAAAAGGTGAGCCAGCAGAGGCAGTGTGATGCTTTGGACCATGTTCTACTGGGAAACCTCAGGTCCTGCCATTCATGTGGATGTTACTTTGACTCGGCACCCGTCTGAGCATTGTTGAGACCAGGCCCACCCTTTGATGAGACGGGTTCCCTGATGGCAGTGGCCTCTTTCCCTGCCACAAAGTTAATATGGGTCAGAAATGGTAATGGCTGTACAGATCGTAAAGCCCTCTGAGGCAAATGTGTTTTGTGACTTTGGGCTATACAAATAAAAGTTGATTTGATTTGATTTGATATTGGTAACATACTGGATACATACTGCTAAATTTTTGGGAACCACAAAGAACCACAAAGACATGGACAGAATATGTAAACTCACACAGAAAGAGCCACCCGAGGAACCTTCTTGCTGTGAAGTGAAAGTGCTAACCACTGCACCACCATGCAGCCCACAACAATAACAATAATAATAAATAAAATAATATATATATATATATATATATATATAAATAAAAGCGGTTTCTAAGTAAAAGCTCAACAGGAAGTAGATCAACTGATGTGTTTTCTTTGAAGCAAGAAGAAAAAATTCTAGTCGATGAGTTGTGAATTCCCAGAAACATACAAGGAAATACTGTGACAGAAACACATACACGCACACACACACACACATGCATACACATTTCCTGGTAGGAACCATCTGAAGAATGTTTTCTGTAAAGTAGATCAGTGCTTTAAATTCAGGTTTGTCAACTCAAACCTGTTCATACATCTTAACTTTTGTCTTTTGTGTTTGTTGTATTTGTTGCTGCAACTGTGTTTCTTATTTCAGTCTCAATATTTAAAGTGATTGATGAAGTCAAGTTGACTTTGAGACCCAAAGTATTTTCTTAGTCTTTCACACCCAACCTGGAAAACCTAATAAAACAAACAGACTCATTGTCTGAACCACACTTTTGATCTTGTTCTGTCATAGGGCATTGAAATTGAACATCTAATAGTCTTTCCACAGAATCCTCTTCTGTCTGACCATTTTTTACTAACCTTTAAGTTCATGTTATTGGACTACTAGCCAAATTTAAGGAAGTGATTCCTTCAGTATTGAAGCCAGCAGATTTACAAATTAAAGCAAGAGGCATGTAAATCTAAACACAAATGGCGTGCCACTAAAGTGGAAGAATCTCATTTAGTCTGGAAAGATCTTAAAACATACAGAAAGGCTCTCCATAATGACAGAACAGCCTATTAGTCTTCATTAATAGAGGAAAATAAGAACAACCCTCTTCAGCACTGTAGCCAGGCTAACAGAGAGCCACAGCTCTATTCCTTTAGCTCTAACTAGTAACAACTTCATGAATTTCTTTAATGATATAATAATAACTATTAGAGACAAAATTGATCTGTGATTGGTGGTAAATGTCCAAATAAAAAGATAATTTTGTGTGTGTGGCTATTATTCTAGTTTTGTTACCCTTATGTCAGCCCAAACACCTGTTCCTGGTTCTGGCTGGGGTCTTCCTTGTCATGCTGATTCCTGTCAGTCTGAAGATTTCTTTTAAACTGGAATCTGGTCTATCAGGTTTGAGTGTTTGTTTGAAGGTCAGCCCGCCTTCTCTGCATCATTAAGATAATTAAACAAGGCCATTAATACTGAACTAAATGTTCAGGTGTGTTACAGGTGTGTTTCAGGTGTTATAAACGCTGTTGGATGAAACACTGAGATCCAACCCAATGAGGTCCTGCACACCACACAGCGACTGACATATCTGTTGTACAACAAAAATACCAAATCATAGTTATTAATATTTTAATATCATTTTATTACCAAATCAAATCAAATCAAACTTTATTTGTACAGCCCAAAGTCACAGACACATTTATCCTCAGAGGCTTCACAGTCTGTACAGGGAGTGACACCCTCTGTCCTTAGACCCTCGGTTCCAGTGAGGAAAAACTTGCCCACAAAAACCTTTAACAGGGAAAACATGTGGAAGAAACCTCAGGAAGAGCCACAGAGGAGGGATCCCTCTCCCAGGACGGACAGACGTGCAATGGATGTCACATGTACAGAACAATCAACACAAACATGTCGTACAATTACAATGAATTACAATAAATGGTAAAGTGATTGCAGTAGCAGTGGAACACAGATGCACAGCAGCAATAAGTCATTAACCAACAAAGCTGTAGTGGAGATGGTAGCAATAATGACTATATATGGCATGTAATGCTAAATATGGTGGACGTCAGCAGCAGACCACGGCGGCAGCCACGATCCATGAGAACCTGCTGGACGAGAAAGCACAAAAACTCAGAGGAAGAAGTGTAGTTAGTAACATCCAAAGAAAAGGTGTAAGAGAGATAATGATTGACAGAACAATAAGACCTCAGGCCCCGTTTATGCAGACTCTAAGGGTTATCGAACTGCCTTACATTGAAAGGCATGATGAGAGAGAGAGAGAGAGAGAGAGAGAGTGTAAGAGAAATAATGATTGACAGAACAATAAAACCTTATCAATTTATCAATATGAAAATTATGAATTACTGAGTGTCATATATAATTGCTATGAACATGTACAACCACATAATATAAATATAACCACATAACTTAAATATACAGTGCATTATTTGTATGTACTCTGAAAGCATGTCTGTAAAATGAGTCAGTGTGAAGGTCATGCAATGAGTCAGATGTCAAGAATACAAGTTCAACAACCTTCAGCTACCAAACCACAGTTTAAAATGCTCAGTGTTATCTGAAGCTTACAAACTGTAAAAAGAGTGATTTGTGTGGGTGTGAAGATGTGATCAGGTGTATAATGAGTATAATGAGGCATTGAGAACAGGTGAAATGTGTTTGTAGCACATTGTTCTGAGTCATTGAGTCCATTTAATGAACAGCCTCCTTCTCATAAACTCTTTGTGTTCCTGGCAAGTTCTGTCCAACCAGTTTTCATACATACCAGACATAACACAAACACACAGACACACATATACACACGCACGCATGCATGCACACGCGCGCACACACACGCACGCACGCACGCATGCACACACACACACACACACACACACACACATTTTTCTACATTCTACAGACCTGATCATGCATCTTTTGTTGTATTTAACTGTGTATGTTTTTTTCATGAGACTTTTACCAAATTAAATGCATGAAAGTGATTTCTACCTAAGGTGGTTGTGATCTGAATAATGTGATGTAAATAGCATAACAAGCAGGAGCTCCACTGAAATCTGTTGCTTTAAACCGGATTAAACTCTTTTAAACTTAGTGTAGACATTCAAGCCAACAGGAGTGAGGCAATCAGAGGGAGGAGGAAGAGAAAGAAAGAGAAGGAGGAGGAAAAAGAGGAGGTGGGGAGAGTCTGAGTATAAAAAGCTGCTGGTCTCTTTCAGCTGAGTTTAGAAAGTCAACACCGAAGTTCATCACATTAAAGTTTGTTTCCTGTCAACATCTTGAACAACATGTTCCAACGGTAAGTTCCATTTTTTATTCTTCTGACAAACTTAAAATAATATTTAGAGGGTCGATTTCATTTGACAAGTTTTACACATTAGACTAGTACAAAATTACTTCTACGTCACAACCACAAAACAATACCTGACAAAGGTTTTTTTAAAAAACAGGTTTCATAAATTCTGAAGAGGAAATGTTTTCTACATGCTGTGACAGTAAACAATGAAACAATTACCTGACATTTCTTTCATGTTTGAACATTTTATTCAGCCTCTTAATTAAACATAATTACAATGATCGACTCATGTCAGTCCTTCCTGTGCTTCACTTTCTGTTATATTTTTCTGTGAATTTTTCTACTTTGGGACTTTTAACGTTTTCTTCATCAACCTTTCAAAATACCTTTCAATCAGATCAGTCAGATTTTAGAGTGACACATTATGATAAAAAGCTGTTTAAATATATATATATATATATATATATATATATATATATATATATATATATATATATATGGAAAACTGAACTGATGTCAATTAGCCTTACTATAGAGAAGCAGACACCGAGTTGTCTCAGTGTCTGCTCTGTATAAATCCAGCAGAAGGACTTCAGTGTTTGAGCATAAAGCAGCAGTCACTCGACTCTCATAATGAACCGTAACGCTTTTTCTGTCTCAGAGGATCTGAGCTGGTTTTCTCTTGCAGCTCGTTTCTCTCCATACATTGAAAAGAAGAGATGCTTTGTTTTTTGTCTGTCTAGAGGAAATACAAAGAAACCCCTCAGGCTGGAGGCCGGTTTCACCTCTTCATATCCATCACTTTGTCACTATACATGCTTTAATTTACACTCTTAGATTTGTCACTTTACACTCATTATTTTTGTCACTTTAGATTTTAAATTTGTCACTTTGCATTTATCTTTGTCACTCTCCACTTTATATTTGTCAATTTACATTTTACATTTGTCACTTTACACTCTAGTTTACTCTTGTTAGAAAGAGTGAATTGTTGCAGTCACTGGTGGTGAATGATATCTAATTACATTGATGATGTTCATAATAATGATCTGTATAAATCTGCTGAAAGACAAAGTCTGTATTCCACAGATTTTAATGAAATGGAAAGATATTGTAATTCCAAGTCATGAAGGAAAACAACATGCAAACATGGTTCATTCAAATGTTCACTTTGCATTTCTAATTCTAAGTGTGTCTGTGTGTGCGTGTTACAGGTGTGTCATGTTGCTGTTCGTCGCCCTTGCTGCTGTTTCCCTTGCAGCTCCAGTTAAAGGTAAACTATGACATCATCATTATTAGCTTCTTTTTTCACCTTTTTTGACTTCCATCAAAGATCATCGTGAAGTTCAGCTGATTTTATTTGACAAAAGAACAGGACATCTGTTTATAGGAGGATGTTTAAAAAGGGACAAAATGGGCAAATAAAGTAGAATAAAGTCAAACACATTACATTTATTTGTATTTAAAATGAATTAAAGTAAAAAATAAATGGAAACTAAAATTAAAATTTGCTAAGATTGCTGATGATTTATAACAGTAACAGTTATATGATCATTTGTATTGCTCTATTGATTTTTTTATAATTACTGTATTAATTATATTAGCATTTTATCATGAAAACCTCCTCATTCATTATAATTATTAATAATTAGTCATGTTATTACTGTCATGACAATGCTTATGTTCAATGATATTATAATATATAATAGTATAATAGTATAATAGTTCACATATTTCATCACATATTTAACAATGTGAAGATTTTAATAAAAGTAATAAAATTAATCTATATATTTATATATGTCTAGCATGTAATTATTGTATAAGTTATTTATAACAACATTTATGACAGCTGTCATTGATGACAATTAATTATCTCTGAAAAAATAATACATTCAGAAATATTATTGCCTTTATTATTTTTATTATATCTATTACATATATATTAATGATAGCTTTTTATATTTCATATACACATTATATTTTATATACAAACATGGAATATAATGACTCTGTCTGTCTGTGTGTCTGTTGCTCGTCTGTCTGTCTTGCAGATGGAACAACAACTGATGGTAAATATTTATATAATATAATATTTATATAACCAAATAAGTTTGGTTCAGTTAATGTTTTCACCTTTAAAACCTAAATCCACACAGATCAGTCAATTCATTCATTCATTCATACATTCATTCAATCTTTCAATCAATCATTCAGTCATTCTTTAATTTGTTCATTGTTCATTCTCTTGTTCATTAATTTATTCATACAGTTGTTCATTCACTCATTCATTCATTCATTCACTCGCTGGTTCATCTGCGGTTTCAGATCGAACTGCAGCACTGCTAGAACACCTCAATGGTAACACACAGTAACACACAGCAACATACACATTAAAACACACGGTAACATACACGGTAACACACAGTAGCACACACAGTATTGTGGTGTTTACTTTTGTCTTTGTTTTGTGTTTTATAGCGACTCCAGCTGAACTTGTGACTGTAAAGCCAGGTAACACAACAAACACAGAAATAACACAATATCAAGAAAATATACTCAGTAAACAACATATAGACAATACGCACTTTAAGTGCATACTGTAAACACACACATTGTAAACGAAAACACTGTAAACACACATTGTAATCATGCTGAAAACACACACACTGTAAACACACACTATAATCACACACACACACTGCAATCACACTGTGAACACACTGCAAACACATACTGTAAACACACTGTAATCACACACACACACTGTAATCACACACACACTTTAAGCACACACACATTGTAAACACACAAACTGTAAAAACATATTGTAAACAACAACACTGTAAACACACACACACACACACACTGCAAACACATATTCCAAACAAAAATGCTGTAAACACACACTGTAAACACACATGCACACACACACATTGTAAACACACGGACTGTAAACACATACTGTAAACACACACTGTAATCATATACACACTGTAAACACACACATACACACACTGTAAAAACAAATTGTAAACACACACAGATTCTAAACACACACACTGTAAACACATATTGTGAACAAAAACACTGTAAACACAAACATACTGTAAACAAACTGTAAACACACACATTGTAAACACACACACACACTTATTGTAAATCCAAACTGTAAACACACACACACACTTATTGTAAATACAAACTGTAAACACACACACTGTAAACACAAACTATAAACACACATGCACACACTGTAAACTGGCTTCACACACACATCACTATAAAACATGTTTTGTCTCCACAGATCCTGCTGACAGCAACTCTGTTGAACAAACTGAAGGTAAGGTGTTCACGTGTGTTTACTAGTCTACTCACCTGTCTGTCTGCTCACCTGTCTGTCTGTTCACCTGTTGCAGCCCCCCCAGAATCAGATGAGGTTATTGCATCAGGTAAGTTTGTGCAAAAAAGCTCACATGGTTTCAATTAAGGTCACATGAGATGCAAATGAAATACTGCTATAAACCTGTTTGTCTGTAAACCTGTCTGTCTGTTCACCTGTTTATTGTTTCCACAGATACTGCTAACAGCACAGATTCTAAAGAACAGGCTCAAGGTAACCTGTCTGTCTGCAAGAGTGTCTGTCTGACTGTATACCTATCTCTCAGTAAACCTGGCCTTCTGTGTGTCTGTCCCTGTCGGTCTGTTAAAAATCTGTCTCTCTGAAAACTGTGTTTACCTGTTTATTATCTCCACAGAAGCTGAAAGTGCAGACTCTGGTGAAGTGACTCAAGGTAACCTGTCTGTCTAAATAAATTAGAATAAAGATAATTTTAACAGAAAGTTTGTCTAAAATTAAAAAAAATCAGCTGCAGAAACAGAAAAAAAACATGACAAGTTAATAGACAAAGTTAATAGAAATGATAATGTGTCTATCTGTTTACTGTCTCCATAGAAACTGACAGTACTGATTCTGAAGAACAGACTCAAGGTAACCTGCCTGTCTGTCTTAAACCTGTCTTTCTTTCTGTAAACCTGTCTCTCTGTCTGTAAACCTGTCTGCCTGTTCACCTTTTTACTGTCTCCACAGAAACTGACAGTACTGATTCTGAAGAACAGACTCAAGGTAACCTGCCTGTCTGTCTTAAACCTGTCTTTCTTTCTGTAAACCTGTCTCTCTGTCTGTAAACCTGTCTGCCTGTTCACCTGTTTACTGTCTCCACAGAAACTGACAGTACTGATTCTGAAGAACAGACTCAAGGTAACCTGCCTGTCTGTCTTAAACCTGTCTTTCTGTAAATCTGTCTCTCTGCTTGTAAACGTCTGTCTGTCTCTCTGTTTATAAACCTGTCTGCCTGTTCAAATGTTTATTGTCTCCACAGAAACTGACAGTACTGATTCTGAAGAACAAGCTCTAGGTAACCTGCCTGTCTGTCCTAAATCTATCTTTCTTTCTGTAAACCTGTCTCTGTACCTGTAAATGTCTCTCTGTCTGTAAACCTGTCTGCCTGTTCACCTGTTTATTGTCTCGACAGAAACTGACAGTACTGATTCTAAAGAACAGACTCAAGGTAACCCGCTGTCTGTCTTAAATGTGTCTTTCTTTCTGTAAACCTGTTTCTCTGCCTGTAAACCTTTATGTTGCTCTGTCTGTAAACCTGTCTGCCCGCTTGTCTTTAAAATTGTCTGTAAACCTGTCTTTCTATTTGTAAATCTGTCGTCTGTCTGTAAATTCGCCTGTCTGTCTGTAAACCTCTCTCTGTCTAAAGTTGTCTGTCTGAAAACCTGTCTGTCTATTTTTGTCTGTCTGTCTTTCTTTTCTGGCACTCTGGTCTGTCTGTCTGCTCTGGTGCTCTGTTTGTCTGTCTGTTTTTAAAACTGTCTGTCTGTCTGTCTTTAAAACTGTCAACATTGTTTGTGAATTAACTTTCCGTCATTCTTCTTTCTGCTTTGCCTTTTTTATGACATAATGTGACTTTCTGTTGACATATGTCACAGTATGACATCATAATTATATGACAAACATTTACTTAATTTGTTTCATGTTAATTAAAATTATTAATTAAAATTTATTAGATTCAACTGAGACCTCTGAAGAACCTATAGGATCTGACGAACTTAAAGAACAAGGTCAGTGTTTGATTTTATTTTAACATGTGGACAAAAACAAGTAAACAACAAAAACGCATAAAATGTTTTGATTTATTTTAGTACACAGTAACATCATCAGTCCACAGTAACATCATCAGTACACAGTGACATCAACAGTACATAGTGCTATCATCAGATGAACTGGTTCAGTTTGGTTAAGTTTGTTTTTCATTGATTTAGTCTTTTGGTTATCCATCAAAGTTTGAATATTAATGTTCTACTGTAGCATTGTTTAACTGATGATGTGAGATTTGTTTAATCCTCAGATACTGAGGTCACTGAGGATAGCAACGACAGCAATATAGACAACAATGACTACGAAGCTGAGACAGAGGCCGAGGACAAGTCTGAGGACAAGTCCAAAGACGAGTCCAAGGACGAGTCCAAGGACGAGTCCGAGAACCAGTCTATGTATGACGCTGGGATTGAAGCAGACAATGAAGTGGAGGAGGGGGAGGACCTAGTTAGTGAGGAGCCGGGGGACCAGTCAGAGGAGCTCGAAGGAGCTGAGGTGACCCCTGAGGAGGAAAGTAACGGAGATGACAACAGCATCAGTGAGGAAACCACAGAACCAACAAGTGATGATGACAGCGAGATGAATCCAACTGACAGTGATGGTGAACCAAAGTCCGACAACGAAAACACCAGTGATGAGAAAGAGATCCAAGATGCAGATCAATCTGAATCCACTGAAGGTAAACTGAGATTGACTTATACTGGCACACATTTTTAACTAATTAATTCACTATGTATTCAATATGAAGACCGGATCCAGAATTCAAAATTAAGATACTGGAATTGAAAGGTCATTTATAAGAAATCAAAGCATCAAATGGGGACTGGCCACATCACTGTTCATGTTAATGAGTTTTCATGCTATTTTTTGTTGCAGGAACACCTGCTGACCAACCAGAGCAACCACAGGAACCAGAGGATCAGACCGATGACCAGACCGACCAGTCCACCACCACAAAGGGTAAATATGTAATTGTAATAACACTGTGACATCACATGGCCTCAGAGCAAATCAATTGTTTGTTTACATCAAGTCACAACTTGACTGTTGCAAACTACTAAGTGTTATGTATTTTTCTCTTAAATTTTTATTCTTTTTAAATCTCTTTCAGCCATGAATTAGATACTTGGCCTCTGAACTGTGGAAGCTCAGCGCCTGCAGGTATTATATCAATTTATGGGTTCTGTTGGTTGATGGGTTCTGTTTATCAATGGCTTCTGTTGGTCAATGTGTTCTGTTGGTCGATGGGTTCTGTTTATCGATGGGTTCTGTTGATCAATAGGTTCTGTTGGTCATTTGGTTCTGTTGATTGATGGGTTCTATTGACCAATGGGTTTTGTTTATTAATAGGTTCTGTTGGTCAATGGGTTACATTGATCGATGGGTTCCGGTGGGCCAATGGGTTCTGTTGGTTGATGGGTTCTGTTTATCAATGAGTTGTGTTGATGGACAGGTTCTGTTGATGGACAGGTTCCGTTGAACGAAGATTCTGTTGGATGATGGTTCTGTTTATTGATAAGTTCTGTTGGTCAATGGTTGCTGTTGGCTGATGGGTTCTGTTGGTTGATGGGTTCTGTTGGACAACAGGTTCTGTTTAACGATGGGTTCTGTTGGTTGAAGGGTTCTGTCAGTCGATGTGTTCTGCTAATGTTCATAGTGATGGTACTGATGTGATCTTTTTTGTGATTCTCTCCATCAGAGCCAACCCCACAGTGGAATACAGTTGCCATGACAACAGCAGCAAGCTAACTTTCCACTAAACTTCAGCGTTCAGCTTCCTGTTTCCTGTCTCCTCAGCTCGTTCCTGATTGGTTGTCCCCACGGTGCTTTAGTTTTCCACCATTGGACTATCTGTGTGTCTATCTGTCTCACTCTCTTCCTGACTTTCTATCTGCCTTCAGTCTGTTTCAGAAACTGGTCTGAGGTCTGCTCTGTGTTCATACACTGATTATTGATCTGTGATCATAAAACGATTATTGATCTGTGTTCATACACTGATTATTGATCTGTGATCATACAGTCATCGTTTACTGTCCACAGAGGAACTGCTAATAAAGTTTGAACTGTCAAAAACTTCAACAAATCTCAGAGTATTGATTTGCACTGATTATGGATCTGTGTTCATTCAATACAGTTTTAAAATGTCCAAATACAAACAGAAGTTCTTTCCTTTGCATATCGAGAAGGTCTAGACTGAATTCTATATATTATTTACAGAGACCAAACAACTCACAGAAGAAACAAAACTTCCTTTAAGAGGCAGAAACATTGACTGTTGAAGTTCAGCATCTGCAGGTATTGTCCTGATTTACAGTCTGTTCATCATTCAAAGATGATTTATTGATGGGTTCTGTTGATCAATGGATTCTGATGGGTTCTTGGTGGACCCACATCTGCAGAGACTGAGTCAGTTTAGAACATGTACACACATAACTAAACCTACAAATACTTTGGTTGTTTTAACCAAACTCACTCACCAAGATTCTTTTGTAAATGTGTTACAGATCATTGTAAATTTATGATTGTGTTGGCCTCAGAGTGAGAAAGTGTTAAAAACACACCACCACACTATACCAGTGGAACTATCACACTATATACCCCATGTATCCCCTGTAATTGCATGATTGACGTTTGTGAGGAAGCTGAAATTATCTATAGTTTCATATTGAGTTACAGCTATATAAACATAAATGTAAAAATTACACTGCAGAAGCAAGCAGTGTAAGACAACATCAATAGTGGAAGCTTATAGCCTTAATGAAACTGCTGTCAGTCAAAAATGTAGAGCAGTTTTTGCACCATGCCCCGACCATTGCTGGTGGGTAGGGCTCTGACTAACATGTCACTTCTCTTTCCTGTAACCCTCAAGCATACTGGTTGGACCTCTTCCTGACTGTTCCAGTCAGCTGCTGCCTGTCCACATTCTTTAATAAAGTATCTATTTTTAAGTGTTGTTTTTACCTGTCTCACCTGTGTTTCACGTCAGTTCTATTCAGATCTATATTTGCCCACAAGGGGAGATTATTTTGTAGCAAAACACCTTAAGACATTAAAAATTCAGTACTGTAGTTCAGAAGAGTCTATGAAAGGAGCAACTAAATTGTTTCATTTGTATTTTACCTGTTGTTTTACTTGTATTTTTTTCCCAAGATATTTTTTGAGATTTTCAAGTTTTATTTTTGATAGAGATAGCTGAAGAGTGACAGGAATGTGGGGAGGGAGAGAGATGAGTAATGATATGCAGCAAAGGGCCGCAGGTCAGATTCGAACCCTGGGGCTAAGCCTTCTACCAACTGAGCTATTTTACCCATTGTTTCACTTGCATTTTACTTGTTGCTTTACTTGTATTTCATCCGTTGTTTCACTTGTATTTTACCCATTGCTTTACTTGTGTTTTATCCATTGTTTAACCTGTTGTTTTCATTTGACATTTTAAGGTGATCAGGTCAGATCACCTGAAGCTGATTACAGGTGAGCTTCACAGGGAGGAGTCAGGTTACCTGGTGCCACAGGCTGCTGGTATGGAAGACTGATTCCTAAGATGGAGCAGATGAAGTTTCTCAGAGACGATGAATGAAAACTGACCCGTAGGTCCTCTGAGGTTAACTGCCACCACCACATACACACACACAGAATGGAGGGTGTTGATGGTGGGGGTGGGTGGTTGGGGGGGGGGGGGGGGGGGGGGGGGTCTGCTTGGTAGCTTACTTCCTGCCAAATAAGGGGTGTTTGTTTCAAAAAGACTTCTGATTGGTTAATAGGGGTCATGACCGTGACCAACAGCAGGGCACCAATCAGTGTGTGTGTATGCATGTGTGTGTGTATGCATGTGTGTGTGTGTGTGTGTGTGTGTGTGTGTGTGTGTGCATGCATGCGTGCATGTTATGTAAAGTAAGACTTTGTTCAGATTCGTTTCACATGGAAGCAGCTGATAGGTCGATATCTGTGAGAAAGGATTTACCTTTACTTAGAACATACAGACCAGAGCACAGGTGACCTGAGAGTGGGGTTAGTATTACTGTTCTAAATGCTTTTTTAAAAATATTGTCAGTCTGCCACTAAATTTATGAATATGTTGTTCATAATAACAGAAAAGATTTCTGCCATGTTTATGTCCTGATTGTACATGATAATCCATCTACAGATTAGATGAGATATTAATAAATATGTAGAAATATTTCATGAATTCATATTTTATGGTTCCACTGTGTTTCTGGACTTTCTGGAGACTCACCAGGTTTGTGTGGCTCCCACAGCTCTTAGTTACAGTAGTAGTGGACATCAGAATCAAAGTTCCAAGTGAGCTGCAGTCATTCAGAACCAAGCTGGACCAAACTATACCTTAAAGTGCCCTTAATTCCTCTTCTGGACCTGATCCCAGAGTCGAACATTGCTCCAGCTCAGTTCTTGTTTCAGGACGTCCTGCTGCAGATGGATGCAGACTCATGTTCTGCCCCAATTCCCACAGACAGCAGGAAACTCACTTCAAAATAAAAGCACAGAAGGTCAGTGGGTTTTCTAGCATGTGAAAGGGTGCCTTCGTTTTCATTTTACAATCTATTGTACATGAACAAGAAAGACTAAAAGACTGGCAGATACAACTACAAGTTTGTCTGGGGGGTATGGATGTAGTTCAGTGGAATGATGGCAACTTTTTTCACAACAGCTCTGCATTGTTTTAATTATGCTTCCTTTCTATACATCCACTAAGCCTGAACACATACACAGACACACAAAGAGTAAAGATGTGGAAGAGTTCACCACTCTGTGAAAGGCTGCTCTGGAAAATCAACAATTTAATAATAATGTTTGATAACATAAAATGATCTGTGGATTTCATCGTCTACAATTCATAATATGATTCAAAGATTCAGCCAATCAGAAGAAAGCTTTGTAACAAGAGACAAGGCTGAAAACCAATCATGGATGATGATTAAAATAAAATGAATGATGATTAAACATTTCACATTTTGTTTCTATTTACATTTTACACATTGGGACCATGTGTTGGAACACCAAAACTGGCATCAAAGGAACTGCCCTAAGCTGGTTTAAGTCATGTGTCTTAGATCTACCCCAGTTTGTTCATGTCAATGATGAATCCTTCATGCATACCAAAGTTTGTTATGAAGTTCCACAGGGTTCTGTGCTAGGACCACTTCTATTCAGCTTATATATATGCTTCCTTTATGGAACATGATTAGGAATCACTCCATTAACTTTCATTGTTATTGATACCCAGTTATATTTATTGATCTAGTCAGATAAAACCAAACTGTTAACTAGACTTCAAACAGGCCTTAAGGACCAAATTTGAAGCAAACAAAACTGAATAAGGACAGTAACAGGTTGCATGCTGGAAAATGTTTTTAATGTTGCTTTTTGTGTGCTTTATACTGCAGGACTTCAGGTGTTGTACAGTCTGACAGCAGTTGGTAAGAAAGACCTGCGGAACCTCTCCTTCTTACACATCAGTCTGCTGCTGAAGGAGCTACTCAGAGACCCCACAGCATCATGTAGGGGGTGAGAGGTGTTGTCCATGATGGCTGTCAGCTTGGCTAACATCCTCCTCTCACCCACTTCCTCTATGGAGTCCAGGGGACAGTCCAGGACAGAGCTCGCTCTCTTGATCATCTCAGCCTGCTCCTATCCCTGTCCGTGCTGCCCCCTCTCCAGCAGACCACAGCATAAAAGATGGCTGAGGCCACCACAGTCATAAAATGTCCTAAGGAGAGCGCTGCACACTCCAAAGGGCCTGAGTCTCCTCAGTGGGTGAAGGCGACTCTGGCCCTTCTTGTAGATGGCCCTTCTTGTTCAGCCTTCAAGAGTACTTATCAATATCTTGTCCTTGGGGTTCAATATCTTGTCCAAAGACAGAATTAACCAGTGGACCTGTCTGATCAGTAAAAGCAATGATGAACACCAATGCATGATGATTATATGCACACAGCACAAAATAACATACATAATTCTATATTTTCATGAGGGAGAATGAGATAATAAAACAGGGGTCCGCAATCTGTGGCTCGCAAGCCAGATGTGGCTCTTTTGATGACTGCATCTGGCTCACAAACAGGGGTGAAAGTAAGTTGGTACGGTCTGGTACTGCCCAGCACTGCGTACCACTCAAACATTCAGTGGTGATACATGGTAAGATGGGAGAGTGGCTACCTGTTATAAAGCCCTCATTCAGAACCAGTCATTCCAAATTGTTTCTGAACCGTCCGTGCTGTGTTTTAGTCCATGCTGGACAGACTGGTCGGGCATCTCCCTCTCTCCCCCTCGCCTCAGAGAGAGCTTCCTCCTCTGCACCCAGCCTTTGAAAGGTGTACCACACGTTTAATGTCTTTACATTCAGTAGAAGAGTAAGCAGTTGTGTTTCGTGTTAATTTGTTCAATTTTAACAATACAGAACAGCAGTACACAGTACGCAAGATATGAAGCAAGATATAAAGTGAATGTGTGTTCCACCCTAGCATTTGTGGCCCTAAACAACCACATAGACTGTCTGGGAGCAGCCAGCCCTGCTGATTGCCTCACCACCTGCTTCTGATTCCCTAATCAACCACTGCAATACAGAGTGGCTCCTTTTTCTAGACTCTAGATTGTTCTGTCACAATGGTGGTAATAAACGATATGGCCAACATTGTTCCTTTGAAACTTTGCTCTTTTGTAATTGTTGACCAGTGGACTAACCCTGAACTTCCCTGTGCTTCAGGGAAACCATGTCAGTAGACCCTGGACTAGACCTTGTAGTAGTTTGTATAGAGTGTGTAATGTAGTAGAGTGTGGAGTAATGTTTATAGTATTGTTTGTATTACTGTTGTAGAGTTTGTACTAGAAACAAGCGGCAACCTCTGGTACTGTGAAATTAAAAACTGTAATTCCTCGAATGGCCACTTGGCACATGCTGCAGAAGTGAGTCAATCTCCATACCAGACTGTTTACAGTCTGGTACAAAACAGTTTTGGTCTCTATACCTAAATCAAATCAAATCAAATCAAATCAAATTGTATTTGCCCAAAGTCACAAAACACATTTTGCCTCAGGGCTTTAGGGCTTTACAATCTGTACAGGGAGCGGCACCCTCTGTCCTTAGACCTTCGGTTCAAGAGATGAAAAACTTGCCCATATCCCTCTCCCAGGACGGACAGATGTGCAATGGATGTCACATATACAGAACTAATCAGCAGTAAAATTGCAATGAATGATTAATTGACAATAAATTACAATAAATGATAGAATGGTTATAGTAGCAGTGGGACCTGTGATAGAGAGACAGAGATGCACAGCAGCAGTAGATATGGTACCAATAATGACAGTAATGCTATATACAGTGGGTGTCAGCAGCATACCACAGCAGCAGCCACAATCCATGAGAACCTGAAACTCTGGAAGAAGAAGAAGTTTAGTAGTAACATGCATTGATGGTAATTGGAGAGAGAGACAGAGATTAAAGGACAAATCCTGATCACAAACAACTCCAAGATTCTTTACAGTGGAGCTGGAGGCCAGGGTGATCCCATCTAAAGTAACTAAGTCTCTAGAAAGAGAGTTTCTGAGGTGTTTGGGTCAACTTACAAGAACTTCAGTGTTGTCTAAATTCAACATCAGAAAATTGTAGGTCATCCAACTTTTTATATCCTTATGGCATGCTTGGAGTTTCATCAGGCTTGATCGATAAATATCGATAATTGGGTGTCGTCAGCAGAACAATGAAAATTAATGGAGTGATTCCTAATAATGTTCACTAGAGGACGCATATATAAACTGAATAGAAGTGGTCCAAGTACAGGACCTTGTGCGACACCATGACAAACTTTAGTATGCATGGAAGATTCATCATTGACGTGAATCAATCTAGAATATACTAATATAAAATATAGACTTAAACCAGCTTAGGGTGGTTCCTTTGATGCCATTTTGATGTTCCAATTTATTGTTCATTGAGCTAATAGTTAATGACAACTGTGGGGGGGGTGATTTTTAATTTTTTTTTTCACCCGTTGAGGTGGTATTAAGGCTTGTAGTTGTGCATGATTGACAGCATGTTAATTGTGTGTCCACTGATGATGTATATCTTTCCCAATATTTAGATAAGCCAGGAGGCGGAAGAAGCAGTACATCCAACATAGCGGATGCCAGCGGAGCATATTTTGAGCCTCAAAACGGAAACCTACAGGTAACATCACTCAGCCTTTGTCCATTCTTTATACTGTCATTGACTATACCTAATAGTACTGTTAGTAGTGTTTGTAGAACTGTTTGTAGCACTGTTAGGACTGTTTGTGATAGACTCTGGAGTACTGTTTGTAGTAGAATTTGTAATATTTTCAGTAGTAGTATGCATAGGCCCTCCCTCTCAGCATGTGTATAAATATGAGTGATTGAAGGAGGAGCTGCAGTGTTAGTAGTAGAGTTTGTAGTATTTTCAGTAGTAGTATGATTAGGCCCTCCCCCTCAGTGTGTGTATAAATATGAGTGATTGAAGGAGGAGCTGCAGCTCTTCAGTTTCGTCTCTTAAGTTGAACAGAAAACTCTCCAACAGCAGCATGCTGCCACCGTGAGTAGTACTCTTTATACTACTAATATTACACTTTTACTAGAAAGCTATTTTGTCATACAAAGTTATACTGTTGTTGTTTGACATGTTATATGGTGTGTTTATATTTAATACATATGTGCTATTAAATTATTAGATGACATGATGTTGAAGTTGGCATACTCTTATACAAAGTTCAATTCAATTCAATTTTATTTTCATAGTGCCATATCATAACAAAAGTTATCTCGTGACATTTTTGATACAAAGCAGGTCTGGACCATACTCTTTATAATATTATATTATAAGTTATAGTCTTATAAAAAGTTATAAAACTTATACAATGTTACACTGTCATATTGTTATACGAAGTTATACAAAGTTGTTGTATGACATGTTCTATGGCATTTATTTTATTTTATTTATATAATACATATATTGTTGTATGAGTTATATTAAAGTATTAAGTTAAGGTAAGGTCAATTTATATATATATATATATATATATATTAATTACTGTCATTTGGCTGTATTTATCAGTATTGATTATTGAAAGCTGTATTGATTGGTATCGGCCAGAACTGAAATGTATTGATTAAGATGGCTGGTGTAGTGATGAGGATTTATTGATATTGATTAGTAATGGCTTTCATTGACAGGTATTGATCAGTATTGGTAAATGTGGTGTGTTCTATCTCAGGAACCTGTTGATCGTGTCGATGGTCATCTTTCTGACGACAACCGTTTCTACGGCCCCTGTGGAGGGTAAAAATACATCACGTGATACACAAACATGCATGTTTCATGAGTGGAGATCACATACAACGTTTGTGTTTCCAGAGAAGGAGCAGGAAGAGGTGGAGGTGGAGGCCACCGAGGAGATGGAGGGGGAACTGTCAGAGGAGGAGGAGGGTAGGCGTGGGTATCTTTTATTTTGAAAAGAACTTCCTTAAACTTTCATGATGTATAAAAAGCAGAATGTTTCTACTGTTGAACAATCAATGTCTGACTGATCTGAACAGACCCAGGTACTAGCTGTATTAATTGTAAATGTTAAGTTGATTCACTAATTTCCTGTTTTATATCAAACAAATATTTAAAATCAAATAATTAGTTCATTCATATTAATAATTGTATATTATAACTGTAATCATGACAAGAAAGGTGTCCAGGTGTCCTTTCATGTGATCTTTCATCAAAAGAAACAAACATCATATTTGATCGTATGGATACTACTGTTTAACATCTGATCATGTGGGGGAAAGAAAACATGAGAACATATGGTCTATGACATATTATAATACATGCATGAAAAAGTAGTATATTATAGTATATTATAATATTCTATTCGTATAGTATATGATATATATATTCTGTGACAAATATGTACTATGACATATTCGTATATACTATGACATATATATATATATATATATATATATATATATATATATATATATATATATATATATATATATATATATAACACATGTTCAGTGACATATATTTATGTTACAGCTATATTCTACACATTTATATATTTATATGACACATATGATCTAGGACATACATTTATATTTATACCACAGCTATATAAAAGTAGTCCTGCTGTCTAAAATGCTGAAATCAAATTCAAAATGTTCAACCATCAAATTTATCTGTTTAACATTTTCATAAGTGCTAAATATGTTTCAGTGTTCCAGTGTTTTCACATCACCACATTTTGTTTCTGTTCACATTTTGGACAGTGGGACGACTTAAGCAGGGTTGTATATAACAGATTCATGATGGCGAATGTCTTAAATCATACAATAAAAACAAAGATGAAGAATCGATGATACGATGAAACGTTTGTACACATTTGAAGCTGTTCAATGAAGAAAATTATGGTAAATCAAATATTAAATGTGTTTTTAAAAACATCTTTAATCTCCTTTCAGATGATGATGACTCCAAGAGTCAGGATAAGATTGATGAGGGTGAGAGGCGGAAACACGCCATGACCTTTAACCTCTGACATAAAGTTACATAAATCAGTTTAAACGAGATGAAGAAGATGATGATGGATAGATGGTTTTTACTGTGCTGACTCTCTTTGGAGCCTGCATGACTTCTTTTTAATAAACTCTACAAACAGTCCTTTGATTCATCCTGAACACCTGATACTCTGTCCTACTCCCTCCAGCAGGACATGTTGGCATGCAGCAGACCACCATAGTGGCTGTGGCATCCGGAGGTTCAGGTGAGTCGACCCTGATCAGGTTTTTCCCTCCTGAACAGTTTGTTTGTTCCTGTTTGGTCTCAGGTTTAATCCAGATTAACTGGGCAGCATTCAGACCAGGATTAAATAGATTCTGTCTGATCCACATCCTGAAGTGTCTCCATCAGTCTGCCCGGTAACATGTGATGCTGCAGTTATCAGGTTACTGCCAGAGCTTGGGGTCAGAACCACTGCTCCACCTGGTGAAAGAGATGCAGACTGCAGATTAAATTTCAAGTTTTAAACCAAAGAAAAGGTTCTGTGCTGAACTGGATGACAGGATGAATTCATCATCTATAACAGACAAGATGAATACATCATTAATAACAGATGACTAATTATGAATTCATTCACTTTAGTTTGACTTCATAACAAAGTGAGGTATGGTTCATGACTTTGATAAGCATTGTGCAGACAAATGATATGAGGATTAATCACTACAATGACTAATCACATTGATTATTAGTCCCATTAAAAAATTGAAATCAATTTTACAGTTTATTCAGGTGTGTTTTCGCTGCAGGTGTTTCATCCAACATTCAAGATCTGAGTGGTGAGTCAATACATCTGACATATCTATCAATATATCAATCGTTATGCATATTTTCTATTGAAATGAATCAGTGTCTGAATGTAAAGGTTGATTTGATGTATCTTTGTTTCAGGTCACAGAGGTGATTCTTCATCAGGTAACTTACTCTACCTGAACGTATTGATGATGACACAGGTGTGATGACACTGATCAAGAGAACACGGAAGAGAACACAGAACAGAACAGAACATAGAACAGAACACAGGACAGAACAGGACACAGAACAGAACATGGAACACAGAACAGAACACAGGACACAGAACACAGGACAGAACATGGAACACAGAACAGAATATGGAACACAGAACACAGGACAGAACATGGAATCAAATCAAATCAAATCAAATTTTATTTGTATAGTCCAAAGTCACAGACACATTTATCCTCAGAGGCTTCACAGTCTGTACAGGGAGTGACACCCTCTGTCCTTAGACCCTCGGTTCCAGTGAGGAAAAACTTGCCCACAAAAACCTTTAACAGGGAAAACATGTGGAAGAAACCTCAGGAAGAGCCACAGAGGAGGGATCCCTCTCCCAGGACGGACAGACGTGCAATGGATGTCACATGTACAGAACAATCAACACAAACATATTGTACAATTACAAATGATTTACAATAAATGGTAAGGTGATTGCAGTGGAACACAGAACGGAACACAGGACACAAAACAACACGGAACATGGAACAGAACATGGAGCAGAACAGAGAATAGAACACAGGACACAAAACAGAACATTGAGCAGAACCCAGAACACACAACAGAATACAGGATATGATACACACCAAAACATGGGGCAGAATACACAACGGGGAACACAGAACCTTGTGTTGTGTTTTTCAGCAGCTAGGGATCCAAGCAGCTCAGCAGCTTCACAACAAACAGGTAAGAGTCAATCACTATGTTCCAGTAGATCAATGACTCTTTTGTTGACAGAACAACAGCAAAGTTCTCCTTTGGTTCTCCTATCAGGTTCTGCAGGTTCTGCAAATTCTGCAGGTTCTCCAGGATCTCCAGGTTCACCAGAAACAGTCTCTGTCTTGTCTGCTCACACTGAACCTGCAGGTAAACATATTGATTGGAATAAAGTTTATTGACTGGAATAAAGCGTATTGATTGGGACAAAGGTTAATGATCAGAGTTCAGCTGAAACTTGTTTTGTTTCTTTAAGCAGACGGTCATCCAGCAGCTTCATCTCACACAGAAACTAATGGTAAAATATTTAAAACATGGTAACAGCGCCTTGTTGTTGAGTTATCTAAATTTCAGATATGAAGATCAATACAGGTGATTATTTACTGGGTGTTTGTTTCAGGTAATGGACAGAAGCTGCTGAATGGAGGAGGAGGGGAAGGAGGAGGAGGTGACATTCAGACAGGTGAGCTGCAGGGGGTGGTGTCAGGAGGAGGTGTCAAGTGACAAAGGCTGAGGACAGAGAGATATTTTTTAAGTTAAAAAATGACCTCAAAGTGGGAACAGGATCTTTCCGTCAATCCAAAGGCAGATTTCTGGTCTCAAATATGCAAGAATAACTTTACTCACTGCAAAATCACAAATTTACAACTTATTCAATTTAAGGTTAACCACAGAACACACTATACAGGTGAGAGATTACATAAAATGGGTTTCACTACATCAGATCAATGTACTTATTGCACACACACACACACACACCCACACACACACACACACACATGTACATGCATACATGCAATGCACAAAATTCCCCCATTAGTTACGCTACATCATCGTCTATCCATTTGTCTTTCTGTCTGTCTTTCTGTCTGTCTGCCTGTCTGTCTGTCTGTCTGCTGGTCTGTTTGTCAGTATATATGTAAGGCCACACAATAACCCTCCTCATACTTGTTTACCACCAGAGATCAATGTTAACAACACCAGAGGGGTATTGCACTAAATCAAATCAAATCAAATCAAATTTTATTTGTATAGCCCAAAGTCACAAAACACATTTTGCCTCAGAGGGCTTTACAATCTGCACAGGGAGTGACACCCTCTGTCCTTAGACCCTCGGTTCGAGTGAGGAAAAACTTGCCCACAAAAAACCCTTTTAACAGGGGAAAAAAAAAAAAAAAAAAAAAAAAAAAATGTGGACTATCTTGCACTAAACCAAGATAAGGGATTAAGCCGGGATATGTTGGTTATCCTGGTTGAATTTAGCCTCAAGTCGGTTGCATGAAAGCAGCTCAAACTTAACCCAGCCAAGTTACTATGGTGATTTATTCTCTGCAGCTAGCCTGCTCCAGACCAGGATAACAGCCAGGCTAAGATTAATCCTAGTGATTCACCTGTATTTCCACCGTCAATCCTGTGAGGAATTAATGTGTTTTACAGCATGACCATGGTCTTTCTAAGTATGCTGCATCATTTGAATTATCCTGGTTTTAAATATGACATATAGTCATTTCTCATTTCATTTAAATCTGTTTGTAATTGCAATAGTTCTTTTATATTGATTCAAGTGGTAGTATTATTACTCAGGCCAAAGGTTATATTGCTATGCTATGAAGAAGATAGATAGATAGATAGATAGATAGATAGATAGATAGATAGATAGATAGATAGATAATATATTTATAGTGATTGTGTACCACCTTGTATGAAGCAGACATTGTCCCTACTGTCCCTCCCTGGATCCCCTCCATCACTGGCTTCCCTTTATTTAAAGGGAGTGCCAGCACCTCCGCTTGGTGGGCCGCACCCTGTGCCAGTTTATGGGCTTTTTTTTAAACTGCTACAATCATACAGACATTCAATATGTCAGCAGACACCTAATCTATTCCCCTCATTTGTTCACTGTTATTTACTTTAAAGTCACTTACCAGCCTGCAAAATGTTCTTATATGTAACTTTAACTTGCTGCCAGGTCCTTTTATGGTCAGACAGGTTTGTTCTTTATGAAGGACAAAAGATAAATATAAATATATGAGATACATAAGAGAAACAGATTAAATGACACATTGTGGATAATTGTTTGCACCTAATCATACTCTACATTTCCTGAGTAACATGCACCTGCTTGCTATTTTTAAAGTGTCCCAGTTAGTGGACTTGAAAAGTAACTCCTTTAATTGTAGCCTAATTTTAACGGTTCCAGTGGAGCACTGTTTATTAATTGTACAGTTTTGGTCTACTTCCACATAAAGCTGGTCGACTATTGTCTGCCAGGCTTTCTCAAGTTTTTTAATTATGGCATTGGTATTGGCTTTTTTTCTTATATCTTTCACTTCGTCACAGAACTTCATCAGGAGATGTTGAAGTAAGATGCGTGACTTTTATCCATGTTCCCATCGGTGATTCTGTGAGCGATCGCGAGGTCTGTTTGAGTAAGCCATGAACACGCACTTATCCCAGCTATCTTCACCTGGCTTAAGATAGCTGCGCCTTTTCATCCTGGCGGAACAAACGTGCAACCAATTAAGCCAGGATACGCCGAGCAGGCTAGGTCAAGCTGGGCTTGCTTAATTATCCTGGATTTCTTTATTCTAGTTTTGTGCAATACCCCTCAGGTGTATTACTATGTAAATATTTACTTTCCACTTGATTATTTACCTGATTTCTTCCTCATGTTATTTGACTTCTCTTTTTTTTATCTGTAAATAAAAATAAAGTTGTCCTCCAAAAGTGGCAGGAGGTGGTGGGCCAAAAAAGAAAAGAAAAAAAAAATCAATGAGGTCACATTCAACAACTGTCTGCCGGATTACCTGTCTGCCTGTTTTGTTTGCCTGTTTACCTGTCTGTGAGTCTAAACAAAATGGTTCAAATGAAAGAATTTAAAAATATATTCTAAAATCAAATTACTGTAACATTTCTAATAACTTGCACACACATATTAACATACAACATATGTGCACATGTAGCACATAGCATCTAGGACATAGTACATAGACTGTGACGTGTAGCACAGACATACATCCATGACACAGAGGTCAAAAACTCCAAAAAGGAAATATCACAGAAGAAAAGTAGATCAGGAGAACCCATCTGACACCAAATAAGATCTGTTTTTTAAACCAGTTCAGGATTCAGAACAGATCGGCCTACATTTGTCATGATGGAGGAACGAGGTGTAAAAAGATTTAATGCATCTTGAACTAACCAATATCCTCCCCATCCCCTTTCTCCTGCTTCTCCTCTTCCTCCTTCTCTCTCAGAAAACAGCCAACCATCCACTCATGACTTCCTACTTGGCCTGATGGGTAAATTGTTCTCTCCACAATCTCCTTCAATGTTTACATCTCTCATGTAGTTTGAAGTAAAAAGAACAGACTGTCATCAGCAGTGTTTTAGGTGTCCCAGGTGTTTAAGGCGTTCAAGTGTTCCAGGTATTCCAGGTGATTCAGAGGAACCAGATGTTCCAGGTGTTTAAGGCACCCAGGTGAACCAGGTGTTCTAGGTGTCCAAGATGAACCAGGTGTTCCAGGTGGTTCAGGTGAACCAGATCTTCCGGGTGTTTCAGGTGAACAGGGGTTCCAGGTGTTCTAGGTGTTCCATGTTTTCCAGGTGAACCAGGTGTTCCAGGTAGTTCAGGTGTCCCAAGTGAACCAGGTGTTCCAGGTATCCCAAATGAACCAGGTGTTTCAGTGTTCCAGGTATTCCAGATGATTCAGGTGAACCAGGTGTTTCAAGTGTCTTAGGTATTCCAGGTGTGCCAGGTGGTTCAGGGGAACCAGATTTTCCAGGTGTCCAAGGATTTCAGGTTATCCGGGTTTGCCAGGTGTTCCAGGTTTTTCAGGTTTTCCATGTATTCTAGGTGTTCAGTTGTTTCAAGTGTTTCAGGTGTTCCAGGTTGATGGTAAATCTCATGTCTGATGTTTGTCGTGTTTCTTGTTTTTAGGTGGAGGTGATCCCTTTGGGCCAGGTGTTCACATCAACATTCCAGGTGTGTTTTTAGGTCACTAAAAATCTGCAAGTTAAAGTCTTCACTTCATGCACACTTGTGTAGATTAGACAGGTATTGGTTCATTAAAAGGATGAGTGACAGCACTGTCCTCCGGTCAGACATTACCTGATGGGTAACCTATGGGTTCTCTCATTAGTCGAGAAGGGAGAGAAGGTAATAAAACTTTAAAACAAGAAATTCATTCTTAATTCCCTCTCTTTTTTCCCCGACAGGTCACATGACTCTGCCCACCCAGCTGATCTCCACAGGTTTGATTTTCTTCTTCTACTTCTCCTTCTTCTTCTTCAGGTAGAAAGGTACACATTTCTACATATCCCGTCATTCATGCAAAGTTTTTCAGAAACGGAAATGAGTGACAGGGAGAGAATATATCACTGCCTTCCATTCTTCATTTCTTCTAAGGTACGTACAGGCGCTGTCATGTTGCTTAGCAATAGGATTTGTCATGGACACACTTCTATCAACATGTAACAGAAAGTGGTTATTACTAGAAATGTTGTCAGTCAAAGGACAGCACAAAGGGTACCATACTTTTTAAATGTAATCCAAAGTGCTCACATCTCATATTTTTAAATAAGGAGGAAACATTAAATATTAACACAAGTTGCCCATGAAGAGTACATTTCATGACCATGGCCAATGACAAACACCAGACCTGTCTAAACAAAAGGGGTGCATGAGCTGGGTGACCTGTTGGCTTGTTACAAAGTGTAGCATGAAGCTAATAAATATCGCACAAAGAAATTTTAACAAAGTGCCCCTTGGATTGATGTCTGTTTATAGAGAGGTGTCAGAATGGAGCAATGACTCGTTCTGTTTTTTGACGAGAACTTTGTAGTCAATTGCCTCAAGTTTAAGAAGAAACGTAGAGTGCAAGGAAAGATCAAAGACACTAAAAGACGTTCATCAACTTAGCTGGACCTGAAGTCTTGGATATATACAAAACTCACATTCACATTTAGAAATTATGGAGGACCCAGAGGTACTGGAAAAAAGGATTGATGCTTGGACAACTAAAACAGTTGGGAAATATAGTCACGTATCTACATTAAAATTACAGCTAAAAGCTGTAGTTTCATTTGACTGTCGAACTGATCAGTGATTAGTTGGTGTGTGGTATCCATAGCGACATCTTTAGATTGGACACTTCACCACATGCACCTCCACACAGAATAAATCCTGGGTCAAAATATAACAGCTCTTTGCATGCAAGCTCTTTCCATGAGATCACAGTGCATCATTGATATGTGGACAAGTCCTGGATACGATACAGCCAATCTGAAGCTGAATAACAACTTCAGGATACTCAGATTGTTCCCCTGATGGCTACCTCACATGACAAGCCAGGCCCAGTAAGAGCAGCATATGAAGGGTCTGCTTCATAATGAAGAGTCTTAAGGACCAACCTGAGATGGTATTGTGGCCTGTTCTGCCTTGTCCTGTCCTAAAAAAAAGCTCATAATCTGTAAGAAAAGAGAAAAGGAAGAAGTTTTTTGGTTTATGTTTTGTATTATGTTACATACAGTCCAGTACATGTGGCACGTTGCTTAATTGTACCCATCTAGCTTTGGTATTACAGAAGTTGGCCTCCTTTGACTCTGGATGATGTCTGCAATTCTGTGATCAAACAGTGAAGGTCTGGGTTCTCAGTGAATGCCACCTGTGGAAACTATACTCTGCCAATAAGCAACAAGCAGGGCTGGTAGGCGAGGTGATAGGTGAGGGTTGGAACATAGAGTTTCCATACAAGTCCTTTTGTTTGCAATGCCTCTACTGACACACCAAAACAGTATCAACCTGATCGATGAGCACCTCATTATACTCATGAAAGAAGGTTAGATCTTCTTTCTGTAGCTGGAATCTACATCTTTACTTCTTCCTTTATTTTATCGTACATTTAACTGGATAATTCTCAACATTGTCATCTTCTTGAGCTATTTAGCATTGGCCACTTATGAATGAGGGATGACACTGGGAGTAGTGGGTACAATTCACTACAGATAGGTATCTATAAAAAGATGCCTGCCTACAGGTGTGCACCATGTGGTTTATAGATGCAAGTCTTTTCTTGTATAATGCACAATGATTTAAAAACCAACACATTTTCATAAGTGAGGTCCCACAACAGTGGCTCCAGACCTACTGACTCTACCCACAGACCTGAACCCATGGTAGGGCATGTGACACCTGTGGGCAGGTCACGCTGTGGATAAAGTAACATTATCATCACTTCAAATCACCATGCTACCAAAACCAATTAATAATTTGGTTTAAGGAATTAAAGTGCTGTAATAATAATCTAAAAAGTGATGATGAAGACATTGTTGATTCATTTTGTCCGAACAGGACATCACTCAACTTTCACAGAAATAAGTTTAAACCCCGGCATTTCAATAAACAGATTTAAAGGAATGTGTTGCAGTAATACAGTGGGTAACATGAAATGGTTCTTCTTTGTTTCTATGTTTTCTGCTCATCCTGCTGTTGAAGAGCCTGCTCATCACTCTGACATCAGCATCGACCAATCAGGACCAGACCGCACATCTCTGAGCTTAGTACCAGACCAATCGCTGTCCAGCTCTGCGTCAAGCCCCTCCCACTCTTCATCCCAAGGAGGTTAGTATAGAAAAGACTGAAAATCCAAAAGACTTTTACTCTAACAGAGAATGACTGTAGTGACAGCAGTGTAGTGTCAATTGTTGATTATTAATATTCATATTTACTGAGTTCCTTCATCAAATCATCCAACACGTGAACATTTATGTTCATGTTCCATCCTTTTGAATTAAATAAATTTTATTTTTGCAGGTGGAGCCGACTCACCTGATGTTAATGGTAAGAGTGAAGCTGACTGTTCAATTTATTGGTAAATAGAAGAATGATCAATGATTGATCTGATTATTGATTTGTGACTGTGGCTATGACTCAATGAAAGTTTGCATTTTTCAGGAAATGGTCGACAGACTCTGCTGACAGACACAAACACAGGTATGATGCACAGGTACCATATAACGTGTTAGACAGACACAAAGATCTTTTGAGTAACATCATTCATCAAACAAACAGGACAAACATCATACATACATACATACATACATACATGCATACATACATGATATATAGGGGGCAGTATGATTACAAGTTACTCACATGAATATGACATGGTATAGGTAAAACACAAATCAGTGTAATGGCTTCAACACATAAATACATACATACATACATACATACGTACATACACACATACGTATATACATACATACATACACACATACATACATACATACATACATACATACATACATACACACACACACATACATACATACACACATACACACATAGATACATACATACATATATACATACACACACACATATATATATACATACATACACACATACATATATACATACATACACACATACATATATACATACATACACATACATACACACATACATACATACACACATACATATATATATATACATACATACACACATATATACATACATACATACATACATACATACATACATACACACATATACACATACATAAATACATACATACATACATGTATAAATTAGGTACATGATTAGCTATGAAAAACTTAATATAACGATGATGATATAATCACTTGTGATGCTGTTAGCAGGTGGAGCAGAGTCAGGGACCAATTTTCACATTGACCTCACAGGTAAGACATACATCAATGCATTGATGATTGATCATTAAAAGATCAATACATTGATTATTGATCACTGATAGACCATTATATAGATTATTGATAGACCAATAGATTATTGATCACTAAAAGATCAATATATTGATTATTGATTGACAATTGATAGATCAATACATTGATTATTGATTGATACCTGATAGATCACTTCATGTTTTATTGATTGCTGATAGAACACTGATTCTCTGTTCTGATTGGTTTCAGCGTCAGGTCTTGGACTTGGCCATGATGTCACAGGTACAGGTTGTTGCTACAACCACATTTCAACCCAGTCCCATGTCTGTACTCACTTACTGTCACATGATCATTTCGTGTTACAGAGTCAACCCCTATCGTCCTTCACACGGAGTCTGTAGACAGGTTCACACACACAGGTATACCTGTCTATCTATTCAACTGTCTGTATACCTGTCTGTTTGTTCATCTGTCTGACACAAATCTATCTATCTGACACACTTCGCTATCTGTTCACCTGTCTGTCTCACTTCCTGACCTCTTTGGGCTATCGTGATATCTTCAGCTTCAGGTGGTTACTCCCACACAGACCTGGTTACCGTGGCAGCAGACTCCACAGGGACATACACAGGTAAGCCCCATCCTCCATCATGGCTGACAGACAGGTGAGAGGTTAAAGGTGAAGTATGTTGTTAAACTGTGCGTGTTTGTAGTTTCAGCAGATCTGACAGGACCGCCACTGGACTCCAGTAAGTTCCATTTATTCCCACAGAAGAAGATGAGTTTGTGTGGTGTGTATGACAGATGTTGATGTGTGTGTTTGTTTCAGGTCATCCAGCTGTAACAGATCACACACAGGCGGCTGGTAAGTTTTACAAATGTTTAACATAAGCAACATGCAAAATTCATGCAAAACCAGTCTTCTGTGTTAAAAACAAGTCTACAACCAGTCTATACCTAGCCTGAAACTGTCTCAAAGCCAATCTAAACCCACTCTAAAACAAGTCTACAAACCACTTTACAAACCAATCTTATCAGTTTGGAATCTATCTAGAAATACAAGTGAAGCCAGTACAAACCATTGGTAAAATATAACACTGGACTGTAATGTAATCAGTCTGTATCAGGTCTTAGGTACTTGTTTGTGTTGGTGGACCTTGATTTAGGTTCAGATGTTCTCATTAACAGTTCTCATTCTTGTTAAGGATTTACATGGACTAGTTCTGTTTTTGGTTTATGATTACTAGTATCTGAGATCAGGTGCTGAAGGCTTGTTATTTCTCTTTTCTTGGTTCTGCTTGTTCTCTGCAGGTTCAGTCACTGAACAGTACAACCCATCTGGTCAGGGTCCTGAAGGTTTGTAACACACTCTGATCCACTAGAAGTCCTGCTTTATCACTCCAGAAGATATTTCTCTCCATAGATTCGCTGTCTTAGGCATTGTTTTTTACAAGTTGAATATGAATGACCATAGTGTTTTTTTCCCCTGAAGCCTGTCAGCAGTGCAAATGACTGACAGCCAAACATCAACAAGGTCAACAACACAAGACATAGAAGCCAGCTCATATTACTTACTAGTCCAACATTACGTACTTGTAGTGTAGCATCAACATGACAGAAAAGCTGTTAGATGTCACCAATCAACAGTCACTCTGGATTTCATCAAATGTCCTAACACAAAAATATTCAATCTTTTGTGAGCCAAATGCGAAAATCTCACACATTTTAGAAACTGGAAAAACAAAGTTTTTCTTGAAATTGGTTGATTGACTGGTTGGTTAATTGATTGACTGGTTGATTGATTGATTGAATCACTGGTTAATTAATATAATTACTGATTAATTGATTGGTTGACTAGTTGGCTGATTGATTGACTTGTTCTTTAATTAACTGGTTGACTGATTCATTGACTGGTTTATTGATTGATTGACTGGTTGGTTGCTGTCACTTGAGTGGAACAGAGATGAAGATCACAGATGTTGCACACAATGTCTCAGAGTTTAAATGTTAAAATTTGTTTTAATGTTTCAGGTGCAGAAAATGTGGAACTGGAGGATACCTGCTGACTTCCACATCAAGCCGCGAGTTCGATTCCTGCGCTACCGATTCCAGTGTACCGACCAATCAGCATGGCCCAGGAAATCAGTCCCCTCCCACTAGCTACAGGCCCCGCCCACTGAATGTCAGCAGCTTATTGGTGTTTTTTTAAATATTTAAAGTTTTGTTAATAGACTTTTATTTTGTAGAAAAGACATGAAAATAAATTAGCTTGAATCTCAAAACAATTGGTGATTGTATTCACTTAATGACATTCAACATGTGACATCATCACTGTCAGAATTGTAAAATGTGTTTTGAAACTTCAATAAATGTTTTTTTTTCTATTTTTGAACATCAAATGAAAAATGTCTTCTGTCAATTTTTTAATGCAAAATCTGATGACATCATTACATTGGTCATGTGAGTAAGGATATTAAACAATGAAATATTGACACACACACACACACACACACACACACACTTTGTTCAGCAGATTTTTTTTATTGTTCCAAATTAAAACATCAAACAAAAATTAATATGGGCTTTTATACTGGAGGGCAGCTTCCTGTTTGCAGAGCAGGTGGCCGTTCCTTATCTGACTGATCTACGTGTCACTATCTGCTTCCAGGTCATCTCCATGGTAACAGGGGTCTTCATTGTCTAAATGTTACAGCTGAACACTAAGACAATCAATCAACATGCAGCACACACAGAACACCTGAGTCACATGATCCCGCCCACCTGCACTATGACATCATCGACACGGCCCTCAGACCTCTGACTGGACGGGGTCCAGGAGTGACCCTGAGTTTGAATTAAAGCAGCGAGAAAGAACAAAGAAAAGCTGAAAGAAAAGGCTGAAAATAAAAGGTGGGAATATAGATGTGACCTTTGACCTACTGATTGATCTACAGCTGATCACTGATTTTATGATCATCTATTGCTGCTGCTGAGTCAGCACTCAGAATGTCCTGTTGTAATGGTGAACCAAATAAATCACATCTGTTGCCCCTCCCCCTCCCCCTCCCAATATTGTCAGAGGTCAGAGTCCAGGTGGGCGTGGCTCAGGAGGGCAGCGGCAGGGTCATCGGTGGTCAGTGGAGAGTCAGTGCTGAAGAAAGGCTCCGCCTCCAGCTCCAGCAGGGAGGGCAGGTCGGCCCCACCCTCAGACATCACGACAGGTGTGGCTGTGTAGTGCACTAGCTGCTTCCCTGGACCAATCAGAGAAAGAGAGTCAGAGACAGAGAGTCACCATGACAACAGGCAGTCAGGGATCAGGTCCTCACAAGTATAGAGGAGCGTTACCTGTGTGGTTGGTGTTACTGCTTTCATCACTTCCTTTAGGAACTTCTTCAGAGAGCAGCTGACAGGAAACAATGACATCATCAGGGTTTTTATTGTAAAAAGGTTCAGGAAAGGAGGTGCAGATAAAAATTTAAATAAAAGTCTGTTGTTGACTCACAGTGTCCAAACTATCGAGGTCGAAGTCTCCAGAGGGACAGGAAGCACTAAAAAACTGAACACACAACACATATGACAGACGTAAGATTCATTGTTATGCTGACGACACAAACAATCTTGGAGTTGTTTTTGTTCTCTCTCTCTCTCTCTCTCTCTCTCTCTCTCACTCCCTGTACAGACTGTAAAGCCTCTGAGGATAAATGTGTCTGTGACTTTGGGCTGTACAAATACTGCAACAGTGTCAGACTGACCTCCATGAATGGAGAGGTGTCAAAGGTGAAGGTCTGTGCATTCAGGACGCTCTGCAGATTTTCTAAGCTGCTGTCGATACTGTCCACATGATCAGCCAGTTCAGACCTGTAACACAGACAACACAGACATCATGTGGCATCATCAGTCTGGTGTTATTCTACATGTTTCTTTTTGTCATTACATCACATGTTCAGACCCAGAACCACCTTGAAATATTGTAACTTCCTGTTCTCTGCTCCTATTAGTTCAAAAACACAAATATTTTGTTTAATGTCTAAAAAGGTTCAATTATTTTATGAAACAGCTGCTCACTGTCATTTTTAAAATCAACAACAAACAGGAGGGAATAGTGACTTTTTTTTCCTTTTAAAAAAATATTTTAGGCCTTTTGAGCTTTATTTTGATAGAGACAGGTGAAGAGTAACAGGAAGGTGGGGAGAGAGACAGAGGAATGACATGCGGGAAAGAGCCACAGGTCAGACCCTGATGCTCTACCAACTGAGCTAAACGACACCCCTTTGTTAGGAGTTTCGTGTGTATTAAACATATACTAGCCTCTGATAATCTGAACGTGCTGACAAAAAAAAACAGATAGAATAACACCAGACCTGACCTTTACAAGAGACTAATATTTGTGATGATAAAGATCATTTAGATTCATTGATTCACTTGTCAGATCGTGTTGATAAGAACCGCCAAACATCAGGTGAGAGTCCACCTGCAGAGGGAGGGGGGCGGGGTCTGAGGGAAGCACAGGGGTTTTAATGACACACCTGACCTTGATGAAAGCTACAGTCTGAGAAGAATAAAGACAGGAAACACTGCTGAGTTACTCTCACAGGTATACACGTTTAGTTCCGTTCAAACGTATGTCACACAGAGCAAAGAGAATGAAAACATGAGACAGGCAATACAGGGGCAATAACTAGGAGGGGTCAACGATTCGGGGCAGTCTGAGTGAACACTTGGTGGTCTGGAAAGATGTTAGGGCAGTTTTTAGCAGTTAGGGTAGTTGCGTCACTAGCAGGTAGTAATCTACCTGCAGTCACCATGACTGATGAAGATAGCTATAATGACTTACCTATCAATACAGGCGATGGTCTGACATTTGTGCTGAGGTTTGATGGTGTTGGGGGCAGTATTCGGGGTGGGAACAGAGGCATGTGATTGGCTGGCTGAGGCTGCTGGGAGCGGCCCAGTGGAGGAAGCACTCATCACAACAACAGGACTGACTACAGAGACCAGAAAGAGAAATTTAAGGTGTTTAGTTACCTGTTGTAGGATTGGTGGTGGAGGTGTTTATGTTACCTGTTGTAGGATTGGTGGTGGAGGTGTTAGAGGTCAGCTGCGTCTCATCCTGTAGGATGGAGTTGATGAAAGTGGTGGGGGAAAGGGGTGTATCTACAGGTAAAGCTCCACCCTCCAGAGCAGGACACACCTCCACATCAGGACTAGATGGCTCCTCTTTGACATTGACTGATTGGCTATCTCTGCAGGTGAAACAAGAACCCACGATTTAAGAACTCATGACACAAGAACCCACAACACAAAAACTCATGACACAAAAACTACAACACAAGAACCCCCAACCAGTGATGGAAAGACCCACGACAGAAGAACCCATGACCAATGACACAACATACACTGAGAGTATTTTTTACATTTGTAATATTTAAATATTCAGTCAGTGCTCCAGATGCACTGTTTGGTTTCCAGTAAAAGCTGAAGGCACTTTATAAACCAGGAACTGAGGGTGGACATCGGTCATGACAGCAGTCACAAAACCAGATTTTACTTTAGAGACAGTGACTGTAGAAGAAATGACTCCATTAGTTCTCACCCTGCGTCTGTCCAATCACTGACCACATCCTCAACTATAGGCGTGACCACCTCTGTGATGTCAGAGATAATTGGTCCAGAAGTCACCGGGGAGTCAGCTGAGAACAGACTGGCTGCAGCCTGAAAACACAGTAATAGTGCAGTCATAAAGGCTAATCAGCTCACAGCAAATCAAACCAATCAGGACAGAGATGACATTTGGGACATCATCAAAATATAGTTTGATGTCAATGAACAGGAATCAATCAGTGATGGTTACCTGCGTGTGCTCCAATGAGAACGGCCGGCTGTATTTAGGCATGGAGTGGGCGGAACTAGAGTCATTCAGCATCAGAGGACTGCAGGCAGAAAATAGATTACACGCTAAACAGATTACACACTGAATATACAAACATTACAGGGTTTATAGAGTTACCCAGTAAATATACAGTTACCTAGCAAATATACAGTTACTCAGTAAATATACACGTTATAGGGTAAAAATGTGCACATACAGGGTAACACGTGTATGTACAATATATTAAGCAGTAATTCATGTAGTACGTGCAGTAAACTTACAGCTTCCTCTTGACTCCCAGGATCCTGTTGGACTGGACGAGAGACACGAGGAACTGGATCAACTGCAGAGACACAGATTACTTAGCTAGAGGCTAAGAGGACATGCTAACATGCTGATATGATACTGTTGTCATTATTAGCACTGTGTCACTTTAGACTAACTGATGTATTGATGTATCTGTGTATCGATGTATTGATATATCAACATATTGATGCACTGATGTATCAGTGTATTGATGTATTGAATTATTAGTAAAGGTGTGTATTGATTACCTTGTTGACAACTTTCTGTTGCTGAGCATGTTTCTGTCTCAGACTGGCCACTTCTCTCCACAGAGCCTCATTCTCACTGAAACAGAAACAGGATCAGGTTTATTTCATGACCTGCTGGTTCTGGTTCTGGTCTAGGGTCAGGAGTTCTTACTGTCTCATGGTGATGATCCTGGAGTCAATGGTTTCCTGTTTTCCCTTCATCAGCTGTACATCACTCAGGATCTTGTTCACTTCATCTGCAGACATCTTCACTTCCTCCTGACGCACAGACGATACCTGAACCAATCACAGCACAAAAATACACTGTTACCATGGAGACCAAGACAGATTGACAGATGTGCAAGTCAAGTCTACTGCAGGTTTACAGCTGTATACAGGTACAGGTGTAAACAGGTACATACAGGTGTATACAGGTGTATATCTGGACGTATACAGTATGTACAGGTGTGTACAGGTATATATAGTCTATATAGATATATAAACAGTACACATGGGTGAACAGCATATACAATCTATACAGGCATGAACAGGTCCAGTATATAAACTGGTGTTCCACAGGTGTTCTCTGGCACATACATTGGTGACTTTGCGTTTGATGTTCTCCAGCAGATGTTCTTGTCCTTTGATGAAGAACGGATGTTGAAACTCTGTGTCGTCTCTCTCAGGTTTCACCAAACCTCCCTGCTCAATGTGGACCACCTTACGGAAACCATCTGAGTACAGAGGAAGACCATCAGTCAGCATCATGCACACATCAGAGTTAAACACAACCAGGTAACACATTCTTTATTTGTTTTTGTATGTACACACATGTACATGCATGTATGTATTGTATGTGATGTCAGTGAAGTGACCTGATCTGGAATCAGGCGTGTGTTTATACTCACACATGTTGAGCTGTCTAATGAAACTGGCCATGTTGTTGTGTTTGAAGAACTTTGGTAGAACTTCTTTAGAGAACCGACCCTGATCGAACACGTGGAAGCTGGTTCCACTCTGACCCGAAACACAGAACACAGAACATCAGTCCTCCTGTTCACACATTGTTACACTCTAACAGAATACCTGTCACTCTGTCTGTCTGATGACCTGTCTGTCTGTCTGATGACCTGTCTGTCTGTCTGTCTGTCTGATGACCTGTCACTCTGTCTGTCTGATGACCTGTCTGTCTGTCTGATGACCTGTCACTCTGTCTGTCTGATGACCTGTCTGTCTGTCTGATGACCAGTCTGTCTGTCTGATGACCTGTCTGTCTGTCTGATGACCTGTCACTCTGTCTGTCTGATGACCTGTCACTCTGTCTGTCTGATGACCTGTCTGTCTGTCTGATGACCTGTCACTCTGTCTGTCTGATGACCTGTCTGTCTGTCTGATGACCTGTCTGTCTGTCTGATGACCTGTATGTCTGTCTGTCTGTCTGATGACCTGTCACTCTGTCTGTCTGATGACCTGTCTGTCTGTCTGATGACCTGTCACTCTGTCTGTCTGATGACCTGTCTGTCTGTCTGATGACCAGTCTGTCTGTCTGATGACCTGTCACTCTGTCTGTCTGATGACCTGTCTGTCTGTCTGATGACCAGTCTGTCTGTCTGATGACCAGTCTGTCTGTCTGTCTGTCTGATGACCTGTCACTCTGTCTGTCTGATGACCTGTCTGTCTGTCTGATGACCTGTCTGTCTGTCTGTCTGTCTGATGACCTGTCACTCTGTCTGTCTGATGACCTGTCTGTCTGTCTGATGACCTGTCTGTCTGTCTGTCTGTCTGATGACCTGTCACTCTGTCTGTCTGATGACCTGTCTGTCTGTCTGATGACCAGTCTGTCTGTCTGATGACCTGTCTGTCTGTCTGTCTGTCTGATGACCTGTCACTCTGTCTGTCTGATGACCAGTCTGTCTGTCTGATGACCTGTCTGTCTGTCTGATGACCTGTCTGTCTGTCTGTCTGTCTGATGACCTGTCTGTCTGTCTGATGACCTGTCACTCTGTCTGTCTGATGACCTGTCTGTCTGTCTGATGACCTGTCACTCTGTCTGTCTGATGACCTGTCTGTCTGTCTGATGACCTGTCACTCTGTCTGTCTGATGACCTGTCTGTCTGTCTGATGACCAGTCTGTCTGTCTGATGACCAGTCTGTCTGTCTGATGACCTGTCACTCTGTCTGTCTGATGACCTGTCTGTCTGTCTGATGACCAGTCTGTCTGTCTGATGACCTGTCTGTCTGTCTGTCTGTCTGATGACCTGTCACTCTGTCTGTCTGATGACCTGTCTGTCTGTCTGATGACCAGTCTGTCTGTCTGATGACCTGTATGTCTGTCTGTCTGATGACCTGTCTGTCTGTCTGTCTGATGACCTGTCTGTCTGTCTGATGACCTGTCACTCTGTCTGTCTGATGACCTGTCACTCTGTCTGTCTGATGACCTGTCTGTCTGTCTGTCTGTCTGATGACCTGTCACTCTGTCTGTCTGATGACCTGTCTGTCTGTCTGATGACCAGTCTGTCTGTCTGATGACCTGTATGTCTGTCTGTCTGATGACCTGTCTGTCTGTCTGTCTGATGACCTGTCTGTCTGTTTGATGACCTGTCACTCTGTCTGTCTGATGACCTGTCACTCTGTCTGTCTGATGACCTGTCTGTCTGTCTGTCTGACCTGTCACTCTGTCTGTCTGATGATCTGTCACTCTGTCTGTCTGATGACCTGTCACTCTGTCTGTCTGATGACCAGTCTGTCTGTCTGATGACCTGTCTGTCTGTCTGATGACCTGTCACTCTGTCTGTCTGATGACCTGTCACTCTGTCTGTCTGATGACCTGTCACTCTGTCTGTCTGATGACCTGTCTGTCTGTCTGTCTGATGACCTGTCTGTCTGTCTGTCTGTCTGATGACCTGTCTGTCTGTCTGATGACCTGTCACTCTGTCTGTCTGATGACCAGTCTGTCTGTCTGATGACCTGTCACTCTGTCTGTCTGATGACCTGTCTGTCTGTCTGATGACCTGTCACTCTGTCTGTCTGATGACCTGTCTGTCTGTCTGTCTGATGACCTGTCTGTCTGTCTGATGACCTGTCACTCTGTCTGTCTGATGACCTGTCTGTCTGTCTGATGACCTGTCACTCTGTCTGTCTGATGACCTGTCTGTCTGTCTGATGACCTGTCTGTCTGATGACCTGTCTGTCTGTCTGATGACCTGTCACTCTGTCTGTCTGATGACCTGTCTGTCTGTCTGTCTGTCTGATGACCAGTCTGTCTGTCTGTCTGATGACCAGTCTGTCTGTCTGTCTGATGACCAGTCTGTCTGATGACCAGTCTGTCTGTCTGATGACCTGTCACTCTGTCTGTCTGATGACCTGTCTGTCTGTCTGATGACCTGTCTGTCTGATGACCTGTCTGTCTGTCTGATGACCTGTCACTCTGTCTGTCTGATGACCTGTCTGTCTGTCTGTCTGTCTGATGACCAGTCTGTCTGATGACCAGTCTGTCTGTCTGTCTGATGACCAGTCTGTCTGATGACCTGTCTGTCTGTCTGATGACCTGTCACTCTGTCTGTCTGATGACCAGTCTGTCTGTCTGATGACCTGTCACTCTGTCTGTCTGATGACCTGTCACTCTGTCTGTCTGATGACCTGTCTGTCTGTCTGATGACCAGTCACTCTGTCTGTCTGATGACCTGTCTGTCTGTCTGTCTGTCTGATGACCTGTCTGTCTGACTTCAGCTCAGTAAGCTGCCTGTGTTGACAGACAGGCTCCTCATTATCTCTGATTAGCCGTTACCCTGTTAGCTCAGTTTGTTTACATTAAGCCTGTTGAAGCCAACAGCTAACAGCTAGCAGAGATCTGTCTTCACTATAGGAACCTGCCTGCTGGCAGTTAGCTCTCTGCTAGGCTAGGCTAAGCCGTGCTAAGCTAACGTGCGTACCGGGCTCCAGCAGATGAGCGGGTCAGTGTCCGGGTCCTCCACCAGGGTCCACAGTTTGGTGAGGAAGGCCGGGACGTTCCCGCCGCTCAGCACCGCCCCAGCTCCTCCTCCGGGATACTCCATGAGAGAGACACAAATTAAACACCACAGCTAATCTGAGCTAACGATGCTAACAGTTAGCCTGATCCAAACTAACGAACTGCGACGCAGAAACGAGTTGCGGACCGGTCCGGATGTCACTGGGCTCGGTCCGGGATCTGGTTCTGCCTAGTTCTTCCTGGTTATGCTGGTCTACAGCTGATTTTAAGAACTTTATTTCTTTAAACTTCGCAGCGGAAAAATCTACAAATCCAATAAAACAAACAACTGCGTAACTGGATGTCTGTCGCGGCCTGATGACATCACGCCAACGTGAACGCTCGGTCGCGGTGACGTGTGACCTTTAACCCTGCAGAGCCCCACGTGCGGTATGATGGAGGAAAGCAGCGGAAACATGGCGTGCACCGAGCGCGCACGAGAGGCCAAGAAAGCCCGACAGAAAAGCGCGAAGAAGAGGAGCAAAGAGGAGCGCGAGGAGGAGCGGGAAGAGGAGCGGGAAGAGGAGCGGGAAGAGGAGCGGGAAGAGGTGAGACTGACGGGGAGAGGAGGAGGAAGGAGGAAGGGTTAGCTGGGGAGAAGCTGGTGGCTAGTGGTTAGCATGCTAACAGGCTGCCGAGAGATCCGATAAATATTCAGAACCGGACCGCGGTGAAGACAGAGGACAGACCCGAACTATAGAGACGGTTAGCCGGAGTCCAACTGCTCAGTACCCGGAGATATGGGAGAACTGTCCTGATATCAACTGAGCTAAATGCTAATGCTACATGTATACTCACTGTTGTAACAGGCAGCTACATCCCCGCAGACTGTCTAAAACCTGGACGTAGTCTCTGTGACGTCCCCGCAGACCCCGCAGACTGTCTAAAACCTGGACGTAGTCTCTGTGACGTCCCCGCAGACTGTCTAAAACCTGGACGTAGTCTCTGTGACGTCCTTGCAGACTGTCTAAAACCTGAATGTAGTCTCTGTGACGTCCCCGCAGACCCCGCAGACTGTCTAAAACCTGGACGTAGTCTCTGTGACGTCCCCGCAGACCCCGCAGACTGTCTAAAACCTGGACGTAGTCTCTGTGACGTCCCCGCAGACTGTCTAAAACCTGGACGTAGTCTCTGTGACGTCCTTGCAGACTGTCTAAAACCTGAATGTAGTCTCTGTGACGTCCCCGCAGACCCCGCAGACTGTCTAAAACCTGGACGTAGTCTCTGTGACGTCCCCGCAGACCCCGCAGACTGTCTAAAACCTGGACGTAGTCTCTGTGACGTCCCCGCAGACTGTCTAAAACCTGGACGTAGTCTCTGTGACGTCCTTGCAGACTGTCTAAAACCTGAATGTAGTCTCTGTGACGTCCCCGCAGACTGTCTAAAACCTGGACGTAGTCTCTGTGACGTCCTGCAGACTGTCTAAAACCTGGACGTAGTCTCTGTGACGTCTCCGCAGACTGTCTAAAACCTGGACGTAGTCTCTGTGACGTCCTTGCAGACTGTCTAAAACCTGAATGTAGTCTCTGTGATGTCCCTGCAGACTGTCTAAAACCTGGACGTAGTCTCTTTGACATCGTCGCAGACTGTCTCCCTTCAGGTGTTGTAACATGTTTTCTAACATGCTGAATCAGCAGTTTTAATTTTCTGGTCACTTTTCTTCAGATCTTTAACTTCAATAAGAAATCTTCTGAGCACGATGAGGATGAAGATCTGTCAGACAGCGAGGACAGCATTTTCTCAGGACTGGAGGATTCTGGGAGTGACAGTGAGGATGATGAGGAAGAGGAGTGGCCTGATGATGAAGAACATTTGAAGGTGGAGACTGAGCAGGTATAGTTTTACCTGTATGTGTCAGTGTTATGTGACACACCTGTTCAGCAGTGTGGAAGGTGAGGAGTGAGGAGTGTTCTCCTTCAGAACTTCACCTGTGTGTTCTACCTGCAGATGGAGGAGAAGAAGAAGGGAGGAGAAGAAGAAAAGAAAGAAGACGAGTACGAACACGACTCTTCAGATGAGGAGGTGAGGCCCTGTTCTTATGTTCTGTCGGGTTCTTATGTTCTGTCATGTCCAGTCTGGTCCTTTCATGTTCTCTCTGGTTCTCTTATCTTCTGTTAGGTTCTCTCGGGTACTCTCAGATTCTGTTGTGTTCTCTCAGGTTCTACCGGTTTCTGTTGTGTTCTCTAAGGGTCTCTCGGGTTCTGTCGTGTTCTGCCAGGTCCTGTTGGGTTCTTAAAGATTATTTTTAAGCTTTGTTTCTGATAGAGACAGCTGAAGAGTGACAGGAATGTGGGGAGAGAGATGGGGAATGACATGCGGGAAAGGGCCACAGGTTGGATTCAAACCCTGGGATTCTGCAGCAAGGACTGAGCCTTCACACATGGGGCAGCTGCTCTACTGACTGAGCTAAACGCCACCCCAGGTCCTGTCGGGTTCTGTCAGATTCTCTTGTTTTCTCTGGGTCCTGTCATGTTTTGTCAGGTTCTGTGAGGTCCTGTCATGTTAAGTCAGGTACTATTTCACTGTGGTTCCTTTGCAGGACATTAGGAACACGGTTGGGAACATTCCCATGGAGTGGTACAAAGACTTCCCTCACATTGGCTACGACCTGGACGGGAAGAAGATCTACAAACCAATCAGGAACAAGGACGAGCTTGATGACTTCCTGGACAAAATGGAGAACGCAGACTACTGGTGAGCCTGTTAGCATTGTGTCTTCTCCCCCATTTGTTCAAAGGGGAGATGCTAATGAAGCTAACAGCATTCTGTTTACAGGAGAACAGTCCATGATAAACAGACAGGAAGTGACATCGTTCTGTCAGATGAGCAGGTAGAGCTGGTAAATCGTCTGCAGAAAGGACAGTTTGGAGACGTCAACTTCAACGAGTACCAGGTACACTCAGATGACACAGGTGAAGCTTTATTGAGTGTGTCTGAAAAAGTACATGATCTATTATTCCCCATACTTAATTTTATTATTATTTTTACGCCCTTTTTTGACATGCTACTCCTCCCACTGTTTTGATTGCACATACACAAAAAAAACCACACACACACAAAAAAAAATCAAAACAACTGCTCATCCGGGATCGGTATGCTGACTTTTCTAAGCGTTTCGCCAAACAGTTTTCCTAGAAATCACCAAAAATCGCTCCAAAAAATGAATGGGTGTGTATTAGAAGAATGTTCCAGAGCTAGAGTGCATGACATCATAGCTAGAGTGGAGAGGGAGAGAAAAAATTGTTGAAAAATAAATATGTAAACTCCCGAGGCCACAAATGCACTCTACAGAAATAATTTATACATAGAAACGTAGCAGAATTTGTCTTCTCACTCGTATTCGTCTGCTAAACCTCTCAGTCTTAAAAGTCTTTAAAAATAAGTGTCCCTTAAGAATAAGAGCCCATTAAAAGGGCAATTATGACACAGCTTGTTGTATTAATACTGAGCGTTTGCTGAGCAATGTCAATAATAATGTACGGGGGTGACGGGGCCAGAGGCCACTAAAATTTCAACAATTTTTTACTAAAATTTTTCTAGTTAATAGACTCACCTGGACTCACACAAACCTGCTTTTAGCATGTTTAACATGATGTTTAACATGATTGGATGATGATCACCTGTCCCCTCAAACTGCCCCCTCTCAGCCTCAGGTGGAGTTCTTCAGTAAAGACCTGATGCTCCACCCGGTCACAAACAGACCTGCAGATAAGCGCAGCTTCATCCCGTCACTCATTGAGAAGGAGAAGGTGTCGAAGCTGGTTCACGCCATCAAGATGGGCTGGATCAAACCTCGGCGGCTGGAGGATGACAGCAGGGGGCGCTACTATGACCTGTGGGCCTCCGAGGACTCCTCTGCTCTGGCAAAACACAAGATGCACCTGCCCGCTCCCAAGATCCCTCTGCCTGGTCACCACGAGTCCTACAACCCCCCACCTGAGTACCTGTTCACTGACGAGGAGGTACGTGGACCTGCTGAGCTCACCTGGTTCCACAATTCAACCAACCTGTCTCCCTCTTCACGTGTCTGTCTACCTGTCTGCAGCGAGCTCTGTGGGAGCAGCAGGATCCATCAGACAGGAAGTGTCCGTTCATCCCCAGGAAGTTCTCGAGCCTCCGTCAGGTTCCCGCTTTTCCTCGTTTCATCCACGAAAGGTTTGAGCGCTGCCTCGACCTTTACCTGTGTCCACGGCAACGGAAGATGAGGGTGAGACCTGTCTGCCTGCCTGTCTGACTTTTTATCTATTGGTCTGTCTGCCTGCCTGTCTGTATGTGAGTTCAAGATGATGACCTGTCTCTCTCTCTCGCTGTCTGTCTGTCCGCAGGTGAATGTGAATCCAGAGGATTTGATTCCTAAACTCCCCAAACCAAAAGACCTGCAGCCATTTCCAACAACACAGTCTCTGGTACACACACGCACACACACACGCACACGCACACGCACACACACACACACACACACACATTAATGTTGCACCTGTCTGTCTGTACAGGTGTATCGGGGTCACAGTGGTCTGGTTCGTTCCATCAGTATGTCTCCTTCAGGACAGTGGCTCGCCTCAGGTAACAAACGCTTTTTGATCTGTGTACCTGTGTGTACATGTATGGGTACTGTGTGTGTACATACATGTGTACCTGTATGTGTACTGTGTGTACAGGAAGTGATGACGGATCGGTCAGGTTCTGGGAGGTGTGTTCAGCTCGCTGTATGAAGACAGTTCAGGTGGGCGGAGCTGTAAAGAGCGTCGCCTGGAACCCAAACCCGTCTGTCTGTCTGCTGGCTGTTGCCCTGTAAGAACCCCAATGACCTGTCGGTCTCTTTCTCTCACTCACTGTCTGTCTCTCTCTGTCTCTTTCTCTGTCGCACTGCCCCTCTGCCTGTCCTTATCACTGCCTGTCTGTTTCACGGTGTCTGTCGGTCTGTTTCAGGGACTCTGTGCTGCTTATCCTGTCTCCCTCTCTGGCAGACAGACAGGTTGTCTCTTCAACAGAGCGACTCCTGTCAGGTCATCAGGAGGCGGAGCCTGGAGAGGGGGTGGGTCCTGTTACCTGGAGTGAGGTGGAGGGGGAGGGCCTTACCCAGGGGATCCGGCTCAGACTGCAGCACCCTAAAGTGAGAGCTGACCCGATTGGTCTGTGACACCTAATCAACTCCTGATCAATAGCTGAACTGATCTAACGATCGCTTCTCCACAGGCCGTTCACCAAGTGGTCTGGCACGCCAAAGGAGACTATTTGGCAACTGTGATGCCGGATCACTCAAGCCACCTGCAGGTCTTCATCCACCAGGTGAGCAGAAGGCGGAGCCAGAACCCCTTCAGGAAGAACAAAGGCCTGGTTCAGTGTGTGTCCTTCCACCCTGTCCGGCCCTACTTCTTTGTGGCGACGCAGCGCTCCGTTCGCATCTACAACCTGATCAAACAGGAAATGACCAAAAAACTACAGGCCAACTCCAAGTGGATCTCCAGCATGGCCGTCCACCCTGGGGGTAACCACAGCACCACAGTACCACGTACACCACAGACACCACATTCACCACGGCAACGCATGCACCACATTCATCACAGTACCACGGTTACCACATTCACCACAGACACTGCAGCAGCGGCTGGCAAACTTTTTAAAGACAGATGGTTGGATGATTATCAGGTGACCTCACTGTGGCGTGTCGCTCTGTCTGCAGGCGATCATGTGATCTGTGGGAGTTACGACTGCAGGCTGAGCTGGTTTGACCTCGACCTCTCAACCAAACCTTACAAGATGTTAAGGTAAGTGATAAACCTGTCAATCAACCAACCTGTCAATTCACTGTCAAAGTCTTCAGTATCAATTGTTGATGACGTCACCCTAACCTGTCTACAGACACCATAAGAAGGCGGTGAGGGGCGTGGCCTATCACAGACTATACCCGCTGTTCGCCTCGGCCTCTGATGATGGATCAGTCATCGTCTGTCACGGGACTGTATACAAGTACTACGCACACTACCACACACTATGCACAGTATTACACAGCATTACTCAAAGTACTGCAGTAGAAGCGTACACAGTAGTGACTTCTCTCCCCCCCCCCCCAGTGACCTGTTGCAGAACCCATTGATTGTTCCCGTGAAGGTTCTCAGAGGTCATGTGATCACTCATGACCTCGGCGTGCTCGATGTGACCTTTCACCCCACACAGCCGTGGATCTTCTCCTCTGGAGCCGATGCCACCATCCGCCTCTTCACTTAGCAACCTGCCTGGCAACCCACCAGCATCCCGCCAACGGTCCATGGTGTTCTGGATTGGTGCTAGCTGGTTGCTAGGATACCACAGACTCACAGAGAACATAAACTTTGTAACATGATGACCTTTGACCTTTGTGTTTTTATTAAACTTCAGACTTTGTGACTCTGTTTTGGTGTGTGTGTTACTAGGTGACTGTAGAGTGTCCACAGCTGTTTGCTTCAGAGACTCGGGTTAATGTTTAAAAACAAGGTTTTCGGGCGTTGTTTCAGTTGGTAGAGCGTCTGCCCCGTGTACAAAGGCTCAGTCCTTGCTGCTCAGTGTTCAAATCCGACTTATGGCCCTTTGCTGCATGTCATTCCCCATCTCTCTCTCTCTACACATGTTTCTGTCACTCTCCAGCTATCTCTGTCCAATAAACTTGAAAAGCCCCCAAAAAACTTTATTTCAAATAAAAATAAAAAAAAAACAAAAAAAGGTTTTCTTTTGATTCCTGGCTCGATGTTGGCGCAGGCCTGAGAGAACGGTCTCCCAGCATGTAGAGGAGATGTCTGGGTCTGCAGTAAGACAGACAAGGCGGTTAGGTTTGTTTACAGGGACCTTCAATGTTAAACTGTGCCAGGTTTGATGAGCTGTCACACTGAGGTCCGATGACTCGCTTGGAAGTCAGCTTTCTGGTGCAATGACTCGACCTGCACCACCCTCTCTACACCTGTGATGGCAGCTCCTCCTCCACAGAAGACTTCTGCTAAGATCACAGCTTTTCATCTCACTGGCTCGATCGTGTATCAGCGCGTAGGTTTCTAAGAGTCTGCTGAAAAGGCTCTGCCAAACAGCCACTGACGGACGGATAAAACTCAAAGAAGTCAAAATACCTCAGAGTACTCCAAGGAAGTCAAAATACCTCAGAGTACCCCAACGAACTCCAGAAAAAACTCAAAATACTTCCGAGTACTCGCCTGTTGGCGGCGGTAATGCACCGACAGAACAAGAAGATGCTGACGTCACAGTTGCGCCATGGGAAATGTAGTTTTTCCTCAGACGTTTGTCTTCGTTGTGGCGGGTAAGTGTCGGTGTGTTTGTGTGCAACTCAGCATTCACGTTAAACCGGGCCCAGGAGTCCGGTACGTTATCGGGTCGTTAGCAGGACAAACCGAGCCCGGGCGGACTCACCGGGTTTCCCGCTCTGTCCGACTATCGTCACGCTAACGTGAGTGCTAGCCGGCTGGGAAGCGTTAGCATGGTAACTGGAGGAGAGAGCCGGTTTACCGGCCTGAAGACTCGGTAACCCCGGGCTGAGCTCACGGTGGGTAGCTAACTCCAGCTAACAGAAGCTAACTGTGAGCTAGGGCCGTCTCTAGCTGGAGCCCGATGGAAGATGCTAACAGTCTGTAACTACAGTAATGAATGCAACAGATGCAAAATGTTCCTGAAAATTAATGAATTCATTATTTATTATAAACTTTAAAACTGTTGCTGTGATTGTAGAACTGCTGCTGATCAACAAATCAGCTGTTATGTTGAATAAAAATACATGAAAATCTATTTTAAATAGGTTAGGGTTAATAATAATAACTATTATTCTTATTGTTGGTTTGTTGTAGTTTAATAGTTACCCACTAACACAGGTCACCGCTGTCCTATCAAAGCAGTTTAGTTTGACTTATAACCTGTAAAAAATGTTTCACACAACAAATGTGTTGGTTTGCCTACAAATTCTTTGAACGGTCTCAGTCATCCAGATCATCTTTCTTCATTAACCCTGGGGCAGCTGGACTGTTTGTAGATCCGACTCCCCACCAGTCAGAGCTGAGGAAGTTTGTTGGATGAGGCGAAACGTCAGACTGAACCTGTTTGAAGAAAAAAACTCTGATATCATGATGCTCCACAATGAACCCGGCCCGTAAACGCCTTAAACTGTCCAGACCTGCTGTCACCACCGTTGCCACCACCCGGAGCGCCGGACCACCACACTCCTCTCAGATCCTTACCCATGCTGCTTTGCTGCCTACGCCTCCCGCTGCTCCTGCAGGGGGCGTAGAGGAGGAGGAGGGTTACCTGCTGGTGGAGGAAGACACCACCGACTCAAGCCTCATCATCACCATGGGTAACATACACACACAGAGACACACACGCTCAACACACACACACACACTAAACACCTGTCTATGTATCTGTCTGTTTTTCCCTCTCTGTCTGTCTGTCTCTCTGTCAGAGGACAGTCAGGTGGAGGTGAAGTCATCAAGGAGGAGGGCAGTGAGGAAGAAGAGGAAGAAGAATGAGGGGGAAGGAGCCACAGAAAGTGAGCAGGAGGAGGAGGAGGAGGAAGAGGAAGAGGAAGAGGAGGTGGAGATTGACAGACAGCTGGACCAATCACTGGAGACAAAGTCTAAACAACACAACCTGACCACAGTGAATGTCCGCAACATTATCCATGTGAGTTCAAAGTAACTAACTAACTAAACTATTGTTAAAAGATGAGGATCAAATGATAAACAATAAACGTTAAATGATGAGGTTTAAACATTAAACTAACGTTAAATGATGAGGTTTAAACATTAAACTAACATTGAATGATGAGGTTTAAACATTAAACTAACGTTAAATGATGAGGTTTAAACATTAAACTAACGTTGAATGATGAGGTTTAAACATTAAACTAACGTTAAATGATGAGGTTTAAACATTAAACTAACGTTAAATGATGAGGTTTAAACATTAAACTAACATTGAATGATGAGGTTTAAACATTAAACTAACATTAAATGATGAGGTTTAAACATTAAACTAACATTGAATGATGAGGTTTAAACATTAAACTAATGTTAAATGATGAGGTTTAAACATTAAACTAACGTTAAATGATGAGGTTTAAACATTAAACTAACGTTAAATGATGAGGTTTAAACATTAAACTAACGTTAAATGATGAGGTTTAAACATTAAACTAACATTGAATGATGAGGTTTAAACATTAAACTAACGTTAAATGATGAGGTTTAAACATTAAACTAACGTTAAATGATGAGGTTTAAACATTAAACTAACATTGAATGATGAGGTTTAAACATTAAACTAACGTTAAATGATGAGGTTTAAACATTAAACTAACGTTAAATGATGAGGTTTAAACATTAAACTAACATTGAATGATGAGGTTTAAACATTAAACTAACGTTAAATGATGAGGTTTAAACATTAAACTAACGTTAAATGATGAGGTTTAAACATTAAACTAACGTTAAATGATGAGGTTTAAACATTAAACTAACGTTAAATGATGAGGTTTAAACATTAAACTAACGTTAAATGATGAGGTTTAAACATTAAACTAACATTGAATGATGAGGTTTAAACATTAAACTAACATTAAATGATGAGGTTTAAACATTAAACTAACGTTAAATGATGAGGTTTAAACATTAAACTAACGTTAAATGATGAGGTTTAAACATTAAACTAACATTGAATGATGAGGTTTAAACATTAAACTAACATTGAATGATGAGGTTTAAACATTAAACTAATGTTAAATGATGAGGTTTAAACATTAAACTAACGTTAAATGATGAGGTTTAAACATTAAACTAACGTTAAATGATGAGGTTTAAACATTAAACTAACGTTAAATGATGAGGTTTAAACATTAAACTAACATTGAATGATGAGGTTTAAACATTAAACTAACATTAAATGATGAGGTTTAAACATTAAACTAACATTGAATGATGAGGTTTAAACATTAAACTAATGTTAAATGATGAGGTTTAAACATTAAACTAACATTGAATGATGAGGTTTAAACATTAAACTAACATTAAATGATGAGGTTTAAACATTAAACTAACATTAAATGATGAGGTTTAAACATTAAACTAACATTGAATGATGAGGTTTAAACATTAAACTAATGTTAAATGATGAGGTTTAAACATTAAACTAACATTGAATGATGAGGTTTAAACATTAAACTAACATTAAATGATGAGGTTTAAACATTAAACTAATGTTAAATGATGAGGTTTAAACATTAAACTAACATTAAATGATGAGGTTTAAACATTAAACTAATGTTAAATGATGAGGTTTAAACATTAAACTAACATTAAATGATGAGGTTTAAACATTAAACTAACGTTAAATGATGAGGTTTAAACATTAAACTAATGTTAAATGATGAGGTTTAAACATTAAACTAACATTAAATGATGAGGTTTAAACATTAAACTAACATTAAATGATGAGGTTTAAACATTAAACTAATGTTAAATGATGAGGTTTAAACATTAAACTAACATTGAATGATGAGGTTTAAACATTAAACTAACATTGAATGATGAGGTTTAAACATTAAACTAATGTTAAATGATGAGGTTTAAACATTAAACTAACATTAAATGATGAGGTTTAAACATTAAACTAACATTGAATGATGAGGTTTAAACATTAAACTAATGTTAAATGATGAGGTTTAAACATTAAACTAACGTTGAAATGTCATTCGTGTTAAACAGGAAGTGATCACTAACGAACACGTCGTGGCTATGATGAAAGCTGCCATCAACGAGACCGAGGCCGTCCCTCCATTTGTAAGTCTGTCATCCAATCAGAACACACAGAGGGACCTGACGTGTTATTTAACATGTTATTTAACATGATTGTTAACGTGTTATTTATGGTTTCAATTAACATGTAGAACTCTTTGTTTGTCCTCAGGAGCCCAAAATGACCCGATCCAAGTTTAAAGAGGTCGTGGAGAAAGGAGTGGTGAGACCTGTCTGTCTGTCTGTCTGTCTCTCTCTGTCTGTCTGTCTGTCTTTGCCTGCCTCTCTTTCTCTCTCTCTCTCTTTGCCCTGCAGCCAATCAGCTTGTGTTGTTGTTGGTGAGGTCACCTGTCATATTGTTTTGTTTCCTGTCAGGTGATCCCAGCCTGGAACATTTCTCCAATCAAGAAGTCGAGTGATGTCATCAAGGTAAAGGTCAGAGTTCATTCGTAACACATTGTTTAAATGTTCTTTACGTGTTGAACCAAATGTTTGTGTGTTCAGGCTCCCCAGTTCGTCGACATTCCTCTGGCTGATGAAGACTCCTCTGATGAAGAGTACCACCCTGATGAGGAAGACGAGGACGAGACAGCTGAAGACGTGAGGCTGCACTCTGATTGGCTGCTGTCCAGTTTCCGCTAGCTGATGGTTAATGATTATGTTTGTGTGTAGACCTTCCAGGAGAGCGACATGGAGAGCACCGCTTCGTCTCCCAGAGGGAGTCGACTCACCCGGGGGGAGGACGACAGCTGCAGTCCCTGGCAGGTAAGGCACTGACCAACACCTGTCACACCTGTCCAGCTGCATGAAACACCTGTCACACCTGTCCAACTGCATGAAACACCTGTCACACCTGTCCAGAATGACCTCAGAGCAGACGTTCCCACTCAACATGTTAAGACTTATGAGTCTTATGGGTTTTTCCCTTCAGACTTCTCGGAGTCGCTCCAGGCGCCAGAGGGTGGGGCCTGTTTCTATGGGACCTCCCCCTCCTCCCAAAGCGCCCCCCCCTAAAGCAGTGACTGACAGCACCTTCTTAGAGAAGCTTCATGCAGTGGAGGAGGAGCTGGCTGTGTGCATGGAGCCCTACCAGGTAACATACAGACTGTTAAGACAAGTCTCAGACTGTTAAGACCAGTTTCAGATGACTGATCTTGTCTTCCAGCCTCTGTCTCAGTCTGAGGATGATGTGGGTCTCATGGCGTACCGAACCCGGTCCAAACGTCCTCTAAGGGACATCCCACTGGGCCGGCTAGAGGCGGAGCTCCGGGCTCCTGACATCACACCTGATATGTATGACTCAAGCTCCGCCCATGAGGACAGGGAGTGGACCGATTGGCTGAGAGGCTTGATGACATCAGAGATGGACAACGAAGGTGTGCGCGTGTGTCTTTAATTGTAGGCATGTCTCTCAGTAGTTTGTAGTTGACTGTCACTGTTATAATATTTTACTGTTAGAGATTGAATGAGTCTGTCAGGCTACAGCCTGATACCAATGACAGTATAAAGTCTGTCTCTCTCTGCCTGTCTCTCTCAGAGGAGTGTGATGATGAAGATGATCCTGAATATAACTTCCTGGCTGACATCGATGAACCCGACCAGGAGGATTACCGTGACGACAAGGCTGTCCGCATTACAAGTCAGTCGCACCCACCGTAAAAATTGATCAGGTGTTCTTGATGTTGCGTGTGTTTGACATACAACTGTCACGTGATGACGCCTTATCATGTGACCATTGTGTGTGTGTGTGTGTCCTGCAGAGAAAGAGGTGAACGAGCTGATGGAGGAGTTGTTTGAAACGGTGAGTCCAGTCCAAAGACATCATGTGGTCTCCACATGGACCAATCATGTTCATGAGGGTCTGTGGCACAGCGTGTTCACACAGTGTGTGTACATACGGTTCACGTGTAATCAAAGTCATGAACTCGATGAGCATGATGATGGAGAACCAGGCAGAGGAGGAACAGAGCTGCTGCTGTTAGACCAGAGACAGCTGCTGAGACTGGGGGAGCCTGAGAGCAGACCCCTGCAGGCAGAGCCAGGTCACACACGGGTATCAAGGAAGGAACACGTTTCATGTGTGAACACGCCATCTCACACGCAGAGAGACACATACATAAACTCTGCTTCAGGTGTGTGTGTGTGTGTGTTTCAGTTGAAAGAGGACCTCACAGGACAGGAAGTTGAAGATGAAGGTCATGAGGAAGAGGAGGAGCCTCACGCTGTTCAAACACACATACCTGAGGAGGAGCAGCACAACACGTATGTAACACATGAACCCAGTAAGATGTCAACATGTGAATACATGATCACGTCCTGCTGACCCTCTGCTGTCACAGATCACCTGGCGATGACAAGGTGGAGCACGGACCAGTCAGAGAGTTTCGTACTGTGAAACAGCAGCTGGAGTTCATGAAGAAGAAACGATACACACACACACTGTGTGACACGCACACACACAGTCCAGAGCTGCACATGCTCAGAGTGGACGGACGACAGAAGAGACAACTGCAGCAACAGATACAGCAGGTACAAATACACACTGTACACAGCTGTGTCACTGATCACTCACGGAAAGCACTGTGATTTAAACTGTCTGTGTGTGTGTGTGTGTCTGTCTGTCTTTCTGTCAGCATGTCCAGCTTTTGGCTCAGATTCACCTGCTGAGTTCACCTGTGGTCAAACTTCAGAGTGAGGCTGAGACCACCAGACAGTTCCTGGTAACACACAGACACACACACACACACACACACACACACACACACACACGACCTTGTTGTTACACATGAATGACATCATCCTGTGTTGCCGTGATGACCCCAGTTTGAGTTGGACCTGTTGGCAGAGAGGAGTGAGCTTCAGATGTCATCAGGTCATTATGGTTACCGCAGCACGTTCAGAGTCTCCAACCTCCATGGGGCGCTGCAGCTACTGGAGGAGCTGCGTCAGAGCCCCATCAGCTATCAGCCGCAGCACCGCCCGCCAGACGCCAGAGGACACAGTGAGTACACCATGCAGATCATGGGAGGTGCAGACACCTGAGCTCCTCCTGCTGTAAACATATGACGTGACAAATCCTGTGTGTGTGTGTACAGTGCGGTGTTACCCCGTCATGCCAGCTGAATTGGCCTGGCTCTTTGCCACCCGGCCTGTCTTCCTATACCCAGAGCTGCTGCCCTGTGTCAGCTTGGACCCCAACTTGTACTGCCCCCGCAGGAAGGCGGCCTTCACTGCAGCTGAAGACTGGTACACACACAGACAGACGGACATACACACACATATACACACACACACAGACACTCAGACAGACAGATAGACAGACAGATGGATAGATACAGACAGACACACAGACAAGTACACAGACAGATAGACAGATGCACACAGATAGACGGACAGATCATGTATGACGTGTGTGTGTGTGTGTGTAGCCTCCTGGCTCTTGGTCTCAGGAACATGGAGGGGTCATGTGACCCAGCAAAGCTGGTGTCTCAGTTCCTGCTGAGGAAGACTCTGGTCCAGGTCCGCCGCAGAATCCTGCAATGCTGCAGGCCCGGTTTCCCCGACAATGTCGTCAAGGTAACGCAGCTTCCACCTGACTGTACTGATCTGGTCTGTACTAGTGCTGTTTTTGGCAGCCTGTTTTAATTTTAGTCTTGGTCTGGTCTTTGTGTCAAGCTGTCATTTTAGTTTTTATTAGTTTTAGTCACGTTCATACTCTTTTTAGTCTAGTCAAGTTTCTTATTATTATATTATTGTTACCTTATACATCCATTCCAGACATGGAAGATGCTCTGATTTGAATTCACAACATATTTATTTTACCAACCAAACATATTAGAAGTACACACTAGGGGTGGGCGATATATATCGTCTGCAATATCATCGTGAATGTTGTTTTAACAATGTGCAAACTTATATTATCGAGTATTCAAGTTAGTTCGCCAAAACAATGACGCGCACGGTGAAATGCTCCACATTATCTATAAACAGCGCATCTAAACAGTTATCCGGAAGACCAGCTGAGACAGGGAGCTTGATCAAAGGGAGTGAGGGGGAGAGATGCCCTGTGTGCACACACGGCGCCTGTGCAGCCGTCTCCATGGACACGGAGAAACATTTCACTGCACGTGCCTCAGTATGAATTTCACTGGTTAAAAAATCACTTTGGAGTTTTAAGTCTACATAACATAATCTACAGAATATGCAGATATGGCAATTCTTCGCTGGTCTCTTTACTCCACATACACAATGTGCAAGGCTGGTTTCACCTGTAGCGACTTTTACTCATCCAATAACAGCACTATATGCAATGCTAGTTATGCAAGGGAGTCCCCCAAGTATGCAACTTGCCATGTTCATGTTACTCCTGAGAAAGGAAGCTGGCGAGGGAGAGTACACTCTGTGCCGTGTGTGTCCCTTTTTGTTCAGTGTGTGTCTGTCCTTGGTGAACCAGTAAAGAGTCTTAATCAGCTGTGTGAGTCACTTCACAACAAAGCAGATGTTCCAAATTCAGCTTGTTACACTGAAAATGATTTAAACCTACAGAAGTAGCACTGCTTAATGCGTCACTTGTTTTTATTTATTTATTTATTTTTTAGAAAATATCGAGAAAATATCATTATCGATAAAATCCTGAAAAATATCAAGATAGTATTTTTTACCCACCCCAAGTACACACATATAAATAAATAAAATAGCATCACATGACAATGCCAGAAAAAATGTAATACATTCATTCATCCGTTTCTGTTTTCTTTTCCTCTTCTATGTAATGAAAGTGTGTCCAAATGTTGTTTGTTTTTTTTCTCCTTCTGACAAACCCCAGCCAGCTGGCCAATTACAGTCTTCTTTTTATTTGTCAACAATATTGCATTATGTAATTAATTACAGTTATCGTCACATGACCAGCATTTATGTTGCGTCTCGTCTCGTTTTCGTCATGTGATAAAGATTTGTTGATATTTAGTCATAAATTTTGTTGACGAAAGCAAAACTAGTCTGTGCTTGTCTGTACTTTTAATTCAATTCGGTTTTATTTCTTTAGCTCCATATCATAACTTCAGTTATCTCATGACACTTTCCATGCAGAGCAGGTCAGAAGGTACTTTGTATAATATTATTTACAGAGATCAACAGTTCAACCATGAGTAAGAGAGAGAGAGAGACAGATGCACAGCAGCAGCAGCAAATCATTACCTCCTATAAACTGATATGAGATATGGTATGGTACAATGACAGTAATAATATACTGGTCTGTCCTCTGCAGGTCTTCAGGTATCAGAAGGTCTTGTGGCCGATGCTGGTCGCCTGTCGTCATGTTGACCCAGCAGAGCAGCGCCCCCCAGTGGAGAGAGATGAGCATGTCATGCCTTTGTGGCTGGCGGTATGTGATGATGATGATGATGATGATGATGATGACGACTTACCTGTCCACCTTTTGTGTAAATCACTCACCTGGACTTTGTCCCTCCCCCACAGAGGAGTCTTCCTGTCATCTATCCAATCATCAAACATTATAACAGCCCGTCAGGCTCCTACACAGAGCCCCCGCCACCCTGCAGGTCGGGTGGAGCCCGTCAGAGTCACTTGACCTCAAACACCTGCAGCTTCCTACATGGGACCAGGTACCCCCCTCGCCTCCCCAAATACCTGGACTTCAGACGCATCGGTTTCCTGCAGCAGCCCCTCCCCCCTCCTCACCCCTTACATGATGGACAGGTGGACTCTTCCCCCCTCCCTGAAAGACAAGTGGACTCCTCCCCCCTCTGTCGTCTCCTCATGTCCAGGACTAACAGCCCTGCTGACATTATCACCTCCTCCCTCTCCATGACGACCAGAGAGCGAATCAGACGTCACTATCAGACCCTGACCAGCCTGAGGAGGAGGGAGGAGCTTCCTCCTCCTGGAGCCCCCCCTCCCTCTCAGGTGGAGTTGCAGGAGAGCGATGTCATCAGGATGAGTGATGAAGAAAAGAGGGCAGAGGAGAAGGAGGAGGAGAGCAACGTCCTCCTGGCTCTGTCTGAATCGTCTGCCAGCTCAACAGGAAGTGTCGCCCTGGACGACAACCTGGCTGACCCAGGGGAGGTAGAGTCAGAGACTGAACATGAAGTGACATCCAGAGGAGAAGATGATGAGGAACTGTTTGCTCAGGATTATCTCCTCAGAGTAAGACACCTTCTCTACTGTCTCATCTGTCTCACCTGTCTCACCTCTCACCTGTCTTACCTCTCACCTGTCCAGGTGTGTGACGTGGTGCAGTTGTGTCCAGGTGTGTTGGACCAGCTGCTGCAGGTGTTGGACGGGTTCTGTGAGTCTGTGGAGGTTCTGTATCACGGGCTGAGCTCAGTGCTGCGGCCGTGGCCTCAGCTACTCAGAGATTTTGCCGCCTTCCTGAACCAAGGTCAGGCACGCCGCTGTGGACTGGTGGGTGGCATCACTCTGACATCACTCTGACATCACTCAGGGATGTTCTAAACCTGCATTCATTTCTGCACTCTTCCTCCGTCAGCTAATGGAGCAGCAGCTGTTTGAACGCAGCCGACAGTTTCTACGGCGACTGGGCCGGAGCCTGGGAGAAGGCACCACCCTCTACCAGCAAGTGGTGTCAGCGCTGCAGAGAAGCTCCACCCCCCCACCTGAGGACATGGACAAGGTAGGTGATGACCTTTGTTGACCAGAACATATTATATTGTTGTTAATATACGAACTGTCCCTTTAATTGCTTTCAGGTGAGCTGTCCCTTTAAATGTTCATTGTTTTGTTTGTTTGTTTTTTGTTTTTATTTTGCCTCAGATCTCGTCCGCCCTTATACATCATCCCGACCTGCAGGAGGAATTCTGGGAGTTTTTCCAGCAGCATCATACCCAGTCATCGCCCACAGCAACAAGCTCCATAGAGACTGTCCACATGTCCCAGAATCCTCCTGACAGTAAGAGAGTGGACTGTGAGACAGGAAGTGAGAGAGAGGAAGAGGAGGAGTCTGTTCGAGTGGTTCGTGCCAGAAACATCTCGATGACATCACGTGGCAGGAAGGTTGTCGTCTGGACGCGGTCAGAACAAACACAATTTGCGGACTGATCTCCCATTCATGCATCACTGCAGGGCTAATGACTGTGATTCTGTTTCAGTGAGGCGGACCGCGCCATCTTGACCGCTTGTCAGCAGAGAGGAGCCAATCAGAACACATTCAGACGAGTCTCCGCTCAGCTCGGAGACAAGACGGCCCAACAGGTGAGAGGGGCGGAGCTTTAGTGTCTAGGTGAGCAGATGTAAATATGATTAAAGGACATTTCCTATTTCCTCCAGGTGAGCCGCCGTTTCCACGACCTGATGAACCTTTTCCACGCAGCCTGCCAAGAATCCACTTCCAGATTTTGAAGTTCTGGTTCTGAAGATGTTCCACAGTCCAGAACCTGCAGTGACCTACAGGAGAACATATGGACCTTCAGACGTCACAACGAGGTCAGAACCAGAACCAGTGTTAGACTGTTTGAATCAAGGTTTAGTCCCATGATTCTTAGTGGCCTCCTGTATGTATCGGTAAAGGTTGTGCTTAGGTTGTGTGAATGTTCTTGAAATGTTTGTTCATATTGAATGGGGCTGAAAGTCTGTTTGCTTCAATAAACATTTTTTAAACAAAAAATCTGACACTTGACTTTCATATATTTAAACATGTTTATATTTTATACATTTAAATGTTTCATATATTCAGTATTTGATGTATTTAAATATATTTGTATTTGTTTATATTTTATGAATCCTAACATCACGATGCTGCTCCCATCATGCCTCACTGTGGGTCAGTGTTGTCATGGTGATGGCAGGTGTTCTCTGACGTCCTTTGATGTTGCTGTCGTGGCTCAGGAGGTAGAGTCGTAATCAGATCCTCCAGTCTACATGTCGAAGGCAAAGTACTGAAGCCCAAAATCGCGCCCTGTAAGTCACTTAAAGTGTTAATGCTAAATGCCAGTCTCAGAAACAAAAAGCTGATAAACGCCAAAACAGAAATGCCTGGTATGACGTCACTAGAAACCCTTTGTGATTGACAGGTTGTTGGACCAATGAGATGACTACACACGTCACTGTGGACAAATAGTCTCGCTAGTTTTCTCGTTAGGCCCGCCTCATACTTGAAAGCTGACGGAAACCGGAGACTCTGCCTTCAAAATAAAAGCAGATATGGTTGATGTGAATTAAAGAGCACCATGACAAAAATTAATCACGCATCTTAAAGAGATATCATTAAACTATTAAAGATAATCTTCTGTTATAATTTAACATGTCAATAAATAAATAATAATGTGTTTTATAGATAATGAACGTCCGTCACGGAAATGGCTTTTATTTTGTAATCTCAGTCCGGAAGCGTTGAGTCGGTTCACGTTGCGTGTGTTGCGGGCACCGTCTCCTCTCCAGCAGCAGTCACTGGTTGTTTGTCTCTGTAATGGCACACTCTGTCCGCCTCTTTCCCGCCGTTTCGGTGCTGTCCTGTCTGCTCACCGCGGTGTGGGCACGCAGACACGTGCTCGAGCTCGGGGACGCGGATTTCGACTACCTGGCAGCGGAGCACGAGACCATGCTGGTGATGTTCTACGCTCCATGGTAACGTTAGCATTAGCATTAGCATAGTTCACAAAACAAAACAAACATCCCTCCTTCACTCCTCATATGAGTCCTTCCTTCCTTCCTTCCTTCCTCTCAGGTGTGGTCACTGCAAGAAGTTAGGTCCAGAGTTTGAGAAAGCAGCGACCAGACTGAAGGGAACGGTGCAGCTAGCAAAGGTATCTTCATCATCATCATCATCATCACCTGATCAAACAGTTCTCTAATGTTTCTGTAGGTTTACAAGTAAACATGTCAGTGACATCACAGCATGACCACTGTATCACACCTGTCTCTCTCCCTCATCTCTCTCTCACCTCTCTGTCTCTCACCTGTCTCAGGTGGACTGCACAGATCACTCAGAGACCTGTGGTCGTTTCGGGGTATCTGGTTATCCCACACTGAAGATCTTTAGGAATGGGAGAGACTCCGCTCCCTACGATGGACCTCGCAGTGCAGGCGAGACAAACAAAAACAGACAGACAAGTAGACAGACAGGCAGAGAGGTGGTTTAAAGTGTGTGTGTGTGTGTGTGTGTGTGTGTGTGTGTGTGTGTTTTCAGATGGGATCTATCAGTACATGAAGAAGCAGACTGGTCCAGACTCAATTAACCTGAAATCTGAAGAAGACCTGCAGACCTTCATCAACCACTACGATGCCAGTATCATTGGTATGACGCTACAGCACAGCGAGCTTGATGTAATTTAGAATATGTCACATGACATGACCGCACAATACTTATTTTACTTTACTATTATTATGAGTGATTCCTAATAATGTTCCCTAGAGGAAGCACATATAGACTGAATAGAAGTGGTCCTAGTACAGAACCTTGTGGGACTCCATGACAGACTTTGGTATGTATGGAGCATTCATCATTGACGTGAACAAACTGAGATCGATCTGAGAAATACGACCTAAACCAGCTTAGGGCGGTTCCTTTGATGCCAATCTGATGTTCCAGTCTCTGTAAAAGAATTTGATGGTCTATGGTTCAAATGCAGCACTAAGATCTAACAGGACGAGTACAGAGATGAGTCCTTTGTCTGATGCCATTAGGAGATCGTTTGTGACTTTGACCTGTGCGGTCTCTGTGCTATGATGGACTCTAAATCCTGACTGAAAATCCTCGAGTAAACTGTTCTTATGGAGAAATTCACACAGCTGATTAGCTACAGCTTTCTCAAGTAACTTAGAAAGAAAGGGAAGGTTTGATATCAGTCGGTAATTGGCTAAAACCTCTGGATCTAGAGTGGGCTTTTTAAGAAGAGGTTTAATTACAGCTACTTTAAAGGACTGTGGTACACATCCTGATAATAAAGACAGGTTAATCATATCCAGTAACGAAGGGCTAACTAAAGGTAAAATGTCCTTGAGCAGCCTGGTTGGGATGGGGTCTAGGAGACAGGTTGACGACTTAGATGAAGAAATTATTGAAGTTATTTGATGAAGGTCAATGGGAGAAAAACAGTCTAAATATGTATCAAGTTTTGCAGCTGATTCCAAACTTGCTGTGTCAGAATGCAGATCAGTGCCTGTCGAAGGAGAGGCATGATGTATTTTGTCTCTAATATTTATAATTCTATCATTAAAGAAGCTCATGAAGTCATTACTAGTTAGACCCAGAGGAGTAGATGGGTCAATAGAGCTGTGGTTCTCTGTTAGCCTGGCTACAGTGCTGAAGAGAAACCTGGGGTTGTTCTTGTTTTCCTCTATTAAAGAAGAGTAATAAGCTGTTCTGGCATTACGGAGAGCCTTCCTATAGGTTTTAAGATTATCTTGCCAGACTAAGCGAGATTCTTCCAGTTTAGTGGCACGCCATTTGCATTCAGAATTACGCTTCACAGTCTGTACAGGGAGTGACACCCTCTGTCCTTAGACCCTCGGTTCCAGTGAGGAAAAACTTGCCCACAAAAACCTTTAACAGGGAAAACATGTGGAAGAAACCTCAGGAAGAGCCACAGAGGAGGGATCCCTCTCCCAGGACGGACAGACGTGCAATGGATGTCACATGTACAGAACAATCAACACAAACATGTCGTACAATTACAATGAATTACAATAAATGGTGAGGTGATTGCAGTAGCAGTGGAATCTGTGATAGAGATAGGGAGACACAGATGCACAGCAGCAATAAGTCATTAACCAACAAAGCTGTAGTGGGGATGGTAGCAATAATGACTATATATGGCATGTAATGCTAAATATGGTGGACGTCAGCAGCAGACCATAGCAGCAGCCACGATCCATGAGAACCTGCTGGGCGAGAAAGCACAAAAACTCCGGGGAAGAAGTGTAGTTAGTAATATCCAAAGAAAAGGTGTAAGAGAGATAATGATGAAGACCTTAGGCCCCGTTTATGCAGACTCTAAGGGACATCGAACTGCCTTACATTGAAAGGCATGATGAGAGAGAGAGAGAGAGAGAGAGATTGACAGAACAATAAAACCTGGTGCTAAACCATGGTGCTGACCTCCTCTGTTTATTTATCTTCTTTTTCAGAGGTGCAATGGAGTCGAGAGCTGTCTGTAATGAGCCTGTAGTACTCTCAACAAGATGATCTATTTGTGAGGGGCTGAAGGAAGCAGACAGTCCTCTGCTACATTGAGACATGGCATTGAGTTCAATACTGAAGGAATCACTTCCTTGAATTTGGCAACAGCACTGTCAGATAAACATCTGCTGTAGGAGTTTCTACAAAAAGGCTTATAGTCCAATAATGTGAACTCGAAGGTTATTAAAACATGGTCAGACAGAAGAGGATTCTGTGGATAGACTATAAGATGATCAAGTTCAATGCCATATGAGAGAACGAGATCAAGGGTGTGGTTCAGACGATGAGTCGGTTTATTTACACTCTGACAGAAGCCAATTGAATCTAATAAAGAGATAAATGCAGTACTAAGGCTATCATTGTGGTTGTCCACATGAATATTATATTTATATTTATCTTTACATTAGTGATCTTACATTACATGATGTCATATTTACATTAGTTACCTTACTTTACATTACCTTATGTAGCATGTGACCTGTGTGTTTGTGTCTCAGGTGTGTTTTCAGGCACAGACAGCTCTCGCCTGTCAGAGTTTATGAGAGCTGCAGCTCTGCTGAGAGAACAGTTCAGATTTGCTCACACTGCTGATCTGAAGCTGGGAAAGAATTACGGAGTTAACTCAGAGTGAGTCAGAACACACATACAGCCACATACACACATGCACACACACACAGGAAGCAGGTGAGAGAGACAGGTGTGACATGTGATGTAACATTTTTTCATTGTTTTCTGTTACATACATGTATATTCCTGTATGTACCTTTCTTTCATATTTACTAACATAGTGGGTGTGTGTGTGTGTGTGTGTGTGTGTGTGTGTGTGTGTGTGTGTGTGTGTGTGTGTGTGTGTGTGTGTTGTCAGGTGTGTGTTGTTGTTCAGACCTCCCAGACTGTCCAATAAGTTTGAGGACAGCGTCGTGGTCTTCACAGACTATCTGACCATTGGCTCTCTGAGACGCTTCATCAGAGATCATCTGTGAGTTATCACTTTCTTTTCCACACAGTCAGAGTTTGAACACACTGTGATGGACGTCACAGAAAGACCTGTCTCTCTCTCTACCTGTCTGTCTGTAGTTATGGTCTGTGTCCTCACATGACTGTGGAGAACAGAGACCGTCTGAGAGTTCGTGACCTGCTGACGGCGTACTACGACGTGGACTACCATCACAACGCCCGGGGGTCCAACTACTGGAGGAACAGGTAAACGCACACACACACAGACACACACACACACAGACACTCGTCCTTCACGTGTCTCACCATCTGACCATATGACCGTCACACCTGAGGTTAATGTTAATAATGTCACCTGACGTCACCTGGTAAATGACTTCCCCTACGCCTTGTGTTTTGTTGCCAGGGTGATGAAGGTGGGCTCTTACTATGCTGGGCGGGGCCTGACGTTTTCAATAGCAAATAAGAAGGACTTCCTGTCTGAGCTGGAGGATGACTTCGGTCTGGGAACGTCAGACGGAGGAGAGCTGCCATTTGTTACGATCCGGACCAAACTGGGCCACAAGTACACCATGAGAGAGGAGTTCACGTACGTAACCATGCTGAACCACGCCATGTGACCGTCAGTCATATGGTGTACAGGTGTGACAGTCGTGTGTGTGTGGGTGTGTGTTTCAGGAGGGATGGTCAGTCCTTGCAGAGGTTTCTAGAAGATTACTTTGCAGGTCGACTCAAACGTTTCGTGAAGTCTGAACCTGTACCTGAGAAGAACTCTGCTGCTGTCCAGGTGAGTCAGACAGACTGATCTGACCTCTGACCCTAATGACCACTGACCCTCCTGACCTCTGACCTGTACAGGTGGTTGTTGCTGAGTCGTTCGATGAGGTGGTCAATGACCCGGATAAAGATGTTCTGATCCAGTTTTACTCTCCGTCCTGTCCACACTGTAAGAAACTGGAGCCGGTCTACAGAGAGCTGGCTGACGCGGTACGACTTCATCATCATCAGCCGAGAGACTTCATCTCACATCAACCATCACCAGACCCTGCTTTTACCCAGCATACTCTGGGAGAACTTAACTTTGAGTCTGTCATCGTACTGTCTCTCTCTGCCTGTCTCTCTCTCAGCTGTCGTCTGATCCCAGTATCGTGGTCTCAAAGATGAACGCTGTCGATAACGACGTCCCACTTGGTTACGACGTCCAGGGGTGAGACCGGTCTGCATGTGCATGCTGAAAACTGAGTACAGGTCTTGGTCCTAGTCCTGGTCTTGGTCCTAGTCCTGGTCTTGGTCCTAGTCCTGGTCTTGGTCCTGGTCTTGGTCTTGGTCTTGACTGTCTCTCTCTTTTCAGGTATCCGACCATTTATTTTGCTCCGGTGGGTAAGAAGGACGAACCAATCAGATACGAGGTAAAACACATGACCAATAAAAACGGTGAACTCAGCTGTGACATCACAGTGCACATTGTCACTGTGATGTCTGTGTCTCTTCTTTCAGGGCGGACGGGAACTCAAAGACTTTCTTAAGTTTGTAAAGCGTGAAGCAAGTCACAGTCTGAAGTTCAGAGTGCCCAATGACGAGCTATGACACCTCCACCAATCCGGACTGACCAGCTGGTCTCCATGACGATGGAACAGAGCAGGACCTCTTGTCCACTGTGATGTCATCCTTGACATCATCCATGACATCACCAGACTGCCTGCTGATTCAGTTAATTTTTGATTGTTTTTATGTTAATGTTTTATAATTATGTAAATCAGATTTATGTTAATGATGGTTATGTTAGTGATTATGTTAATGATGATTGTTTTATGTTAAATGTTTCTCTGTGACATTGTTCTTTAACGATCATCGATGCATCATGATAACGAAAGCAGATTAATTATAATGACTCACTGATGACGAACACTGAGATCAATCAGAAAGTTTGTCGTTGATCACCTGATTCATTTAATTGACACCTGGTTTTAATTTGAAGTATCAAACTATTTATTTATTTATTTATTTATTGAATATTTTTTTAATTCAGCTGGTTTTGATTTTTTACTTGAACAATTTTATTGTTTCATGTTTGGCCTCCTTTGTTTCTGATAATAAAACTGTCTAAAGACTAAAGACTACCTTCATCCTGAAGACGAACTGCAGTCCAAACGTCCACGTTAAAATGTCCAGCTTCAGAACACACACACACACACACACACATATATATATTTATGTGTGTGTGTGTGTGTGTGTGTGTGTCTGTCTTCACTGACTGGATTGGTTGAAGCGTCTGTCCGTCATGTGAACCGTCTCCGCTGATTGGTTTGCCCTGTGGTTGTTTTCCCGCCCCTGCCAGTTGGGCCCTCCTTCCTGCGGCTCCTCCAGAAGCTTCCAGGCCGCTCTGCTCCGTCAGTGTCTCCGTGAAGATGTTCGGGCAGCAGGTTTTAGTGCTCAGTAAGTATCGCTGAATGTTTCATCACGTCTTTAAAGCTGTACTCTCAACATGGCGCCCGGTTCAAGCCGTTACCGGCTCTGGTTTGTAGCCGTTTACCGTCAGAGTGGGCCGGCTGCGACACAAAGCGGAGACCGGCTCGGCACGCGGAGCATGTGCTCCTTGTAACAGGCGGTCAGGTTAGCCTGACGAGCTAGCAGCTACATGTTAGCATCGTTAGCTCGTGTCATGTGTGAGGATGCTAAGCTAATCTTTTTTGCGTCATTACTCAGCATTAATATCAGTTAGCTTGTTAGCATGCTAACAATGATGTCCACCACCATTCACCGGGTGTTAGCTTAGCATTAACTCTGATAGCTAACATGTGAATGAGAGTCAGTCACACCCTCAGAGAGGTACTGATGACGCAATCGTGACGTACTGATCAGTTATTGATTGGACTTTATATTAACATAAATTATTGTTTTATTAATTTAGTACCTTCATTTTTTGTGATTAATTAACGAGTGATTAAAAGTCAGCTGAACCTGTGATCATGTTTAATGGGTATCTGCATCATGATGATGTCATCAGGACAGCGGTTTGATCACTTCCTGTTTCCTTTGCAGATCAGAACATAAAGAGAGAGTCAGGACGGAAGGTCCAGACCGGAAACATCAACGCTGCCAAGGTCAGTCTGACTCACTGGACCAGGTCCAAACCTGGACCTGATGTAGACCTGATGCGTGCCCCAAACAGGCTTCAGGTGTTCTGAAATGACAGATCTGATACCTTATATGTAACCCAGGAGTCTGCAAACTATGGCTCGAGAGCCAGATGTGGCTCTTTTGGTGACTGCATCTGGTTCGCAGAAAGTGGTGAAAGTAAGCCAGTAAGTACGGTCTGGTACCGCGTACCACTAAAACATTCAGTGGTGGTATGTAGTACCAGGAAGAGTGGCTGCCTGCTATAAAGCCCTCATTCAGAACAAGTCAAGGCCGCACTCTGGCTCAGAAAATAGATCCGCTTTTTAACTCATTCCGAATAGTTTCTGAACTGTCCGTGCTGTGTTTTAGTCCATGCTGCTTGGCCCCCCCCCCCCCCCGGAGAGAGCCAGGTGGTCTCCAGCCTTCCAAACATGTACCACATGCTTAATGTCTTTACGTTTGATGCAACATGTCCCAATTAAAATCAGTAGGAGAGTAAGCAGTAGGGATGCACCGATGCATCGGCACTGAATACGGCCACGCTAGGATGCTTCGAGAAAGATCCATGTTATGCAGTTTGCAATACATGTAACAAACATTGATGTTTTTACTTTAAACATCAGTATCGGCCCAGTGCATCCTCAGTAAGCATCTGTGTTTCGTGTTCTTTTCTTTTTGTTTTGTTCAATTTTAATGATACAGAACAGCTAATGACCGGAGTCCACTCAGCAGTACGGTATTGTAGTATGATCGAAACAGGTGTTAGTGCCTCGTCTACAGCGGCTCTGCATGCAGAGTTCAGATACTAACGAGCTCTGACACCACCTCATTAAAGCTTCCTGTCTCTGTGCATTCAGTCTGTGTTGTTGTTGTGAGGTGACGGGGTGTTTCAACTTGTGTAGGACAAACATAACAGAGACGGTACCATCAGACCACCTGTCACGACACACCCCACGTGGTTGAAAATTGCTGTTTAAATGATCAGGTGTGTGTGTGTGTGTGTGTGTGTGTTTCTTTCAGACCATTGCAGATGTGATCAGAACCTGCCTAGGCCCGCGGGCCATGATGAAGGTGAGGCCAGCGACTCTGATAGTCAGCTGATCAATGAAAACAAAGAATGATGTAATGAGCTGACTGATGACTGCTTGTGTGTGTAGATGTTGCTGGACCCGATGGGAGGAATCGTGATGACCAACGATGGAAACGCAATACTCAGAGAGGTAACTCTCTCACAGACACACACAGACTCTCTCTCTCACACACACACACACACACACATACTGACAGCATCCTGTGTCTCCATGGAAACAGATCCAGGTTCAGCATCCTGCAGCCAAGTCTATGATTGAGATCAGCCGCACCCAGGACGAGGAGGTTGGAGACGGGACCACGTCAGTCATCATCTTAGGTGAGACAGGAAGTCTGTGTGTGTGAGAACAGCGGCACGCAAAGGATCTTGGGATATGTGAGGCCGCGAAGGGTAGTTGCGGTGCATCCTCAAAAAAGAGGGAAAAGAAGGACGCATTGAAGGAGCCTTTGAAATGGGACAGCCTTCGAGCAACGTTGTGACATAATTGGCTTTCAAATGCTGAGACACAGCTAGAGACAGGAAGAGTGTGTGTGTGTGAGAGGGAGAGGGACGGGGTGGGGGTGTGTGGGTGTCACACTTCCTGTCAGACAGTAACCCTAACAACCCTGCAGCTGGAGAGATGTTGTCTGTGGCCGAGCAGTTTCTGGAGCAGCAGATGCATCCGACCATCATCATCAGCGCCTACAGACAAGCTCTGGAAGACATGCTGGACACACTGAAGGAGATCAGGTACACCCACCCCGCCAAAATAAAACATCGGTGTGATCTGGTTCTGGTTCCTGACCCGACATTCCTGCTCTGTCCTCAGTATTCCCGTGGACACGTCGGACCGCTCCATGATGCTGAAGATCGTCCACTCGGCCATCAACACCAAAGCACTGAGTCGCTGGTCTGAGCTCGCCTGCAGCATCGCTCTGGATGCCGTTCGCACCGTCGAGCTCGAGGACAATGGACGCAAAGAGATCGACATCAAGAAATACGCCAAAGTGGAAAAGGTATGACTTCCAGTCCCACACTGAGCGCCACTCAACTTCCTGTAACCTGTGTTGCGTTCAGGGTCACTTCCTGTAATCTGTGTCATCTTGCATTCAGGTTCCAGGTGGAATCATCGAGGACTCGTACGTCCTGAAAGGTGTGATGGTGAACAAAGACGTGACACACCCGAGGATGAGACGTGTCATCAAAAATCCACGAATTGTCCTACTCGACTGTTCACTGGAGTACAAGAAGGGGGAGAGCCAGGTAACACACACACTCTCTGTCACTCAGTCGGGTTGTTCTCAGCAGTAGATAACTCATCTGGTCTGACTTCACCTCCTCTAAATGTGTGTGTGTGTGTGTGCACGCAGACAGACATAGAGATTAGTAAGGAGGAGGACTTTGCAAGGATCCTTCAGATGGAGGAAGAATACATCCAACAGATCTGTGAGGACGTCATCCGCCTGAAACCAGACCTGCTGTTCACAGAGAAGGGCATCTCCGGTACACACACACACTACACACTGTACATAGCACACACACAGGTAACACGTGAAGAGCAGAGTCACATGACCATCATGTTATCTGTGTGCTGATCAGCTAACCAGCGAGGCGTGTGATTGGCTCATCGATGTCATTCTGTGTCTATGAACAGGAAGTGACTTGATGGTAAAATGTGTACTTCCTGTCTCTCAGATTTGGCTCAGCACTACCTGATGAAGGCGAACATCACCGCCATACGCCGCGTGAGGAAGACTGACAACAACCGCATCGCCAGGTGAACTGCTGATGATATCACGCGCTTAACCCAATCAGCTGGAGGTGGACACACCTTTAACTGTGTGTCTGTCTGTCTGTCACACACATCAGGGCGTGTGGGGCTCGTATCGTCAGCCGGACAGACGAGCTGCGTGAGGAAGACGTTGGAACGGGGGCGGGGCTGTTTGAGGTGAAGAAAATTGGAGATGAGTACTTCACCTTCGTCACTGAGTGCAAAGACCCCAAAGCCTGCACCATCCTGCTGCGAGGAGCGAGCAAGGAGATCCTTGCTGTGAGGCCACCATCTTTAACCTCTTCATCATCATCATCATCATCAAGTTTATCATGCTGATCCTGTCTGTCTGTCTGCCTGCCTGCTCAGGAGGTGGAGAGGAACCTTCAGGATGCCATGCAGGTTTGTCGTAACGTGCTGCTGGACCCGCTGCTGTTGCTTGGCGGTGGTGCCGTGGAGATGGCGGTGTCAAAGCGTCTGATGGAGCGTTCCCGTGCTCTGACCGGCGTCGAACAGTGGCCGTACCGCGCTGTGGCCCAGGCTCTGGAGGTCATCCCCCGAACCCTGATCCAGAATTGTGGAGCGTCCACCATCAGAGTGCTGACATCACTGAGGGTAAAACTTTATTTATAACAAGCTGACATCACTGAGGGTAAAACTTTATTTATAACAAGCTGACATCACTGAGGGTAAAACTTTATTTATAGCCCTCTTTACTTAATGCAGAGAGCCACGACATGTAATGATTTATTGATGATGTAACCTTGTATTGTCCCCCTGTGTCTCAGGCCAAACACACTCAGGAGAACAGTGTCTGTTGGGGTGTGGATGGTGAGACAGGCTGTCTGTCTGACATGTCTGTTTTGGGGATCTGGGAGCCATTTGCCGTCAAAGCTCAGACCTACAAGACCGCTGTGGAGGTGAGACACCACACACTGGCACCTGATTGATTGATTGATTGACACACTGACGTTGCTCACTCTGCTCTGTGTTTTCAGACGGCCATCTTGTTGCTGCGTATTGATGACATCGTCTCCGGTCACAAGAAGAAAGACAAAGACGGTCAGATGGGAGGACAGGGAGCCGAATAGGTCCATGCTAGTCCAGGTCTACATCAGTCACTCCAACAGTGTGTGTGTGTGTGTGTGTAGCAGACGACTCAATGAAACTGAAAAAGACGCCAATAAAGTTCACGTTCAAACCTGTTTGTGTGTGTTGCTTCAAAGATCAATAAAGATTATTGATGTATGATAATTGATCAGCTGTTAGCGGAAATGTTCAACGTGTTTATCTTCATGAAACGCTGTGAGTTCATGACGCTCCTCCATCAGAGCCCATCCTCACATTAAAACTACAAAGTAGTGTGATGGACTACAAACAGCTCCATGTTAGATGTTGGTGCTCTGCCCGTGCTGTCTGATGCAGGAAACATGAAGGTGGATGTAAACAAAGTGTCACAGTGAGAAAGGTCGCTCGCCCTCCTGTCCACTCACACAAACAGGTTAACAAGTTCTGATCAATAATCAGCAGGAACTTCATGATGATCTGCAGGACGCCCGTCACAGTCACTGAACGTCACATTCATGTTTTACATTCATTTCAATGGTCAGGACAACTGAACGTTTGTCAAACAGCTGTGTGTGAACACACTTCATGACGTTAACAGTTTTTGTTGCTGCCGCATTGAATTGTGGGACCTCGCCGTCCATTTTAATACTTTTTAAACAAAACTTTATTAAGAATGCAAAACAATAAAATCAACACAGTAACAAACATGACCGCGCGGGGGTTACAGATTTGCTACACATGCAGGGCGGGGCTTGTGAGCGATCAGCTGACATTTGAGGAGGGTGGTGGTCATGTGACCCGCGGCGCCGCTCAGTCACAACAAAGATGGCGGCGGTGGAGACGGAGCGGACCGGCAGAGTTTGTGCTGCGATCTGTCTGCTGTCTGTCTTCAGTCTGTGCAGAGGAGGACACACACAGGACAGACAGGTGAGCACAGACAGGTGAGCACACGGTCAGAGCGACAGGTCCAGGGCGGGAAAAACAACAAGAGACAGGAAGTGAAAGCGGCTATTCACGTGACTCCAGAGACAAACATCAGACCAAGTGGCGCCATTTAAACAGGTTAAAACAAACATATTAAACACAGGGAAAATGTTCAGCATGTTCTAGTCTCTGTAATGATTCTTCATACTATCAGCTGTTTTTAATCAAACAAAACTTCAACTTTCAAACTTCCTGAAACTGACGTCCTCACAGACTGTCTAAAACCTGGACGTAGTCTCTGAGACGTCCTCACAGACTGTCTAAAACCTGGACGTAGTCTCTGAGACGTCCTCACAGACTGTCTAAAACCTGGACGTAGTCTCTGTGACGTCCTCACAGACTGTCTAAAACCTGGACGTAGTCTCTGAGACGTCCTCACAGACTGTCTAAAACCTGGACGTAGTCTCTGTGACGTCCCCACAGACTGTCTAAAACCTGGACGTAGTCTCTGAGACGTCCTCACAGACTGTCTAAAACCTGGACATAGTCTCTGAGACGTCCTCACAGACTGTCTAAAACCTGGACGTAGTCTCTGTGATGTCCTGCAGACTGTCTAAAACCTGGACGTAGTCTCTGAGACGTCCTCACAGACTGTCTAAAACCTGGACGTAGTCTCTGTGACGTCCTCACAGACTGTCTAAAACCTGGACGTAGTCTCTGAGACGTCCCCACAGACTGTCTAAAACCTGGACGTAGTCTCTGAGACGTCCTCACAGACTGTCTAAAACCTGGACGTAGTCTCTGAGACGTCCTCACAGACTGTCTAAAACCTGGACGTAGTCTCTGTGATGTCCTGCAGACTGTCTAAAACCTGGACGTAGTCTCTGAGACGTCCTCACAGACTGTCTAAAACCTGGACGTAGTCTCTGTGATGTCCTGCAGACTGTCTAAAACCTGGACGTAGTCTCTGAGACGTCCTCACAGACTGTCTAAAACCTGGACGTAGTCTCTGTGACGTCCTCACAGACTGTCTAAAACCTGGACGTAGTCTCTGAGACGTCCCCACAGACTGTCTAAAACCTGGACGTAGTCTCTGAGACGTCCTCACAGACTGTCTAAAACCTGGACGTAGTCTCTGAGACGTCCTCACAGACTGTCTAAAACCTGGACATAGTCTCTGTGATGTCCCCACCTGTCACAGTTCACACAGGTGTAATGACTTCATGTTTCATGAACTACTTCCTGTTTAAACAGTTGTTGATAGAGCTGAACCCCGGCTCTCCCTCGCTGCCTCCTGGCGACTTGCTGCACGTGAGAGCGGTAGGAGACAATGACACGCTTCACTTCCTGTTCTGCAGCCAGGGGGCACCAACACTGCTGCTGGTCCACACCAACACTTCTTCTTCTACTGTCAAGGTCTGTTTACATGTCGACTCTACCACGAAACCTTCAACCCACAAGCAATCTGATTTGTGCACACCTGATTTGAACTTCCTGTTTCTCTTACAGGTGAACTGGACCCAGTTTAACGATCGGAATCACAGCGGCGGGCTGACGGTGGAGCCAGAGAGCAGCATCCTGTACAGCACTGCCGTCGTCTTCAACCGGGTTAGAAACATCCACTTTAAATCAGTCAGTCCACCTTAAACCAGTCAGTCTACCTTAAACTACTCTGTCTACCTTAGCCTTTGTAATGCCTTCTGATTGCCATACACCTTTTGTCCTCTGGGGTCAAAATGACCCTGTCTGGTTTGACTTTGAAAGGATAAGTATATAGTAGTATAAGTATAAATTCAGGTTCTGTAAGACAGACAGACAGAGGATTCGAGCCCTGGGCCACCGCGCGTGCAAGTGCGTGTGGAGGGGGTTGGGGGGGAAAGCAGTATGGTGTGACCATATGCCCCATTGCAGCACTTTGTGCTGCGGGGTCTTTTTGACCCCAGAGGACAACAGATGTCATTAAATTCAATAAAACACCCATAGTTCAGTCAAATTACTTCAAACATATTTTAATGCCAAAACATTTAATTTGGGGTCAAAATGACCCCAGGATAACATGACAGTTTGTCCAGCTTTAATCAGATAGTCCACCTTAGTGATGATGTCACATCATGTCTGATGACATCATGGCATGGTATGTTTTTTTTTTCTAGCTGTTGGAGTACGATGACGTCAACGACACGGCCAACCCGACCTCTGACCTTTTCCCACCATACGACCTTCAGGACTTCAGGTGGTCTCGCCTCAACCTGTCGGGTCCGACCGCTCTGCTCTGTGGAAATACTGACGCCTTCTCTAATGGCTCGCTCTGCTTGCAGGTGTGCTGTCTGTCTGTCTGTTGCTGTGGTGATGTCATGGTTATGTGACCTCATGAACCTTTTTTTTCAGCTGTCGGTGTTTGAGACTGAGGGGCGTGGACAGCACTGGCCCCGCCTCCTCCACACAGCTAACTCCTCACAGTTGGGGGTGTGGCTTGATGGTGTGTTGCCACGGGCAACTCGTTCCAGGTTCCTATTGGAGCTCCAGTCAGTGGGCGGAGCTTCTCCTCTGAGCAGAGTAGAGGTTCATCAGTCGATAGACGACGAGTTCACGCCGTCCATCTTCAAGGTGACGTTAACAGTGCTAACTATGCTAACAGCCTTCTATCGTGACGTCTCAGCTATGTGAGGTCACTCTGATGTATTTGTCAGGTTTTTTATTTAAATCAGGTCGTCAGGTCATTAAATGTTTCCATGGCTACACCTGAACATAAAGTAGATTAAATAACATCATCATTAAATGTTTTGTGTATATTCATGTGTGTATTTGGTGGGTAATGAACAGAGTGCTCTGATTGGCTTATGACCTGCATTGACCTTCCAGGTGTCTCAGTGGGTATCAGCATTGAACGGCAGTTCTGATGTTCTGGGTTTCGTCCAGTGGAAGCCAGTGGCATACCGTCGGGCTGACCCAGCTCTGGAAGACGCCATGCCGTGCCGTCACTCCGAGCCGCAGCCTCAGAGCGGCGAGACGGTGGCAGCGGTGTCTGGTCTGATCCAAGCATTCTACAAGGAACCGGAAACAACAGGCCTGAACATGAGCTTCGGGATGGCGGGTGATCCGTTCTACAACAGCACCAAGTTCCTCAGCTGGTCGGTGTCACACATAACGTTCTCTGAACGTTGGCGTCCAACGGTGAACTAACTTTTTCTGTTTCCTGCAGGACGCTGTTGGTGGGCGTCGGCTCGCCGCCTGTGGACTCTTTCTCGCCACTGGTCGTCGGCATGATGGCGGTAGGTTTGGGAACTCCCATGATCCTCCTGCTGCTGGGCGGGATCTGCGTCTGCACCCGGAAGAGGGTGGTGGCCACAGCAACGGCCTACGAGCCAATCAACTGACAGTTGATAGACAGTTTCTGATCATGTGACATCACTCTGCGTCAGCCAGTCAGGACTCAGGAGACTTTTAAATGTTTTTACTTGTGATGTGACACACTGCGAGGCAACTTCCTGCCTGTGACTGTCAACCAATCAGAAGCTCAGCTTACTGCAGGTGTTTGAACAGAACCACAGAGGGGGCTTGGTTCTGAACCTCAATAAAACGTTCCAACTCAAACAGTCTCATTTTTTATTTTCTGACCAATCACAGAAGGTTTACATCACAACAAAGTGAGCTGACACCAGAACCACCAATAGAACCATCTGTCCCTTGTATAGCCCCTATTGGGCCCAGTTCTGGTCCTGGTCTACAATTAACTAAATTAAACTTAAAGGTAAAACAGTCTGTCCTGATGTGTCAGATCTGGTTATGATCCACTTCAGGCTGGATTTAGTCCAGCTAACTCTAAACAGTTCTCGAGTCCTGGTCCAGTCCAGACCTGAGCTCACTTCAACCTCCACATTATAGTAGAAAACACTGGGTCCAGGTCCAGGTGTCTGTGCCGTCCTAGATGGACTCAATCTGGCGCCGGACCTTCTCGGAGGCAAGCCGGTCGAGCCAGCGTTGACGGACGACTACCAGGACACCGAACACAGCCGTCAGAGCCAACATGGCTGCCTCGAACTTCCAGAAGAGATGCTCCTCCATCACAGTGGAGCGACAACTGACGGAGAAAGAGGGTGGAGTTAATACAGTCTCTGAGACCAACAGACTGGACAATGCTGGGTTCAGAGGTTTGGTTCTGGTTCTGACCTCTTGTGCTCATCCCTGTTGGATTTTGTGCAGTTGACTCGTTCCACGTATCCCGTCGCACCGCATGCTGACCACGTCCTCTGAAACACAAACAGTGGTCACTTTAAACATGCTGTTGTCACGACGACTGTGAGCCACTGCCATGATGACCACTGGTTGTTTTCAGGACACTCACAGTCTGGAACGCGTTGCACTGCAAACACTCTGTGGTCACTACAAAGTCCTCCAGCAGCCAGCAGGGGGCAACCACCGCTTTCACCACTGCAGAAGGAGGAGGTTAGAGGTCAAAGGTCAAAGTACTTTCATGCCACAAAGCCTGCATTTTCCCAGCATTCCTTGCTATACCTGAGGTTCTCTCGTCACTAAGCAGAGCCGCTCCAAAGACCCTGAAACAACAGAACAGGTCATCATTGATGATCAATCAGAACCAAACAGAACCGGTCTGAAGAGGCCGTGAGCTGACCTGAGCGACACGAGGCCCCAGAACAGAGCGTGGAGGACGAGCACTCGAGGCCGACAGCAGGCCATGGGGATCCGACAGTCGCTCTCCATCAGCCGGCTCCTCCACCAGGATGACGCTGCAGCCACCCTGACCCGTCACTGACCTGGTTCTGGACCCGTTTCCTGTCCGACTCGCAGCTGGTGTCCTGTCTGTCTGTCAGTCTGTTTCCATGGTAACCTGAGTGTTTCCATTAAATAAACAAATGAATCGTCATTATTAATGATGTCACGTGACATCAGGTGACGCAGCACAAAGACTAAGTGTCTGTGGGGTCAGAGTCTACGTTACTTCAGCGTTACGTCGTCATTAGCGTTACATCTACGTTAACGTTGCATCAGCGTTGCGTCTACGTTACTTCTACGTTAGCGTTACTTCTTCAACACAAACTTTGAGGTCTTTGTTTATTGTAGCGTCAGTTAACAGGTTAAGTACCAAGTTAATAGAGCTAATTATGTCTGAACTGACCGATGACAAACATGAATAAGTAACAAAGTAACATTAAATAATTAACATAATCAACGATGTGCTGCCCAGCTGTTAGCCTGCTAGCGCTAACCGTTAGCAGGCTGTTAGCTTGCCGTTAGCTTCACGAACACTCACCGTCATCCGCTCAGCAAGCCGCCATTTTAAATTCGCGCGGGAAACGGAGGCGAACAACGTCGTTAATAACCAGCAGAGACACAAACCGACCGTTAAATCTGCTGACTCAGTGCACCGAATCCGTCCGAACCGTCCGCGTCCAGACACCCGAGAACCATCGGTTTATAATACAAGAACGCTTCCGGTGCGGGGGGTTTCAAAATAAAAGCAACCTCCTTAATTTTCAGACATTTTTCACGTTTATTTCTAAAATACAGACACCGGAAGCGGATGAACACACGAAGACAACATGACGACATTAAAGTGAAGACTAACGGGAGACACAAACGTAGTTAATAACCTTTATTTTGAAACACATCACTTCCTGTCCTCTACGTGTTTCCTGTGCAGCCTCAGTGTCGTGTTGGAAAGGCAAACGTCAGGGATGACGTCACCAGCATGTCTTCCTGTCTCATGTATCAACAAACATTTTATTTTCAAAGGACAGCTGAGGAAGACAATGATGAGAGCCCAGGGAAGAGTCAGGTGACACATGTGTAATCACCTGGCCCCAGGTGACCGGGGGCAAGGTCAAAGACTGTGGACGAAGAAGTGTGAACACCTGGAGCCACGAGGACACCAACACACCTGACCAGACTGAAGCTGCTGACTCTGCCCACTCCAACAGAACTTTTCCAAGTTACACTGAGAGACAGACAGGTGGAGAGACAGACAAACAGGTGGAGAGTGAGACAGTGTGATTGCTCACAGTCTGTCCTCAGCTGATTTGTAGTCAGTTTACCAGCACAGTGACTCTGCGTCTCTTCAGACGTCGACACAGTCCAGGTAACCGTCTGAAGACGGAGGGGATGATGCCCAAGTCCACCGAGACGTCCACCTGACAGAGGACAGAGACCAACTGAGTGCACCACAGCCCTGTCCCCCTACATCTGTCCACCACAGCCCTGTCCCCCTATAACTGAGCCACCACAGCCCTGTCCCCCTACATCTGTCCACCACAGCCCTGTCCCCCTACATCTGTCCACCACAGCCCTGTCCCCCTATAACTGAGCCACCACAGCCCTGTCCTCCTACATCTGTCCACCACAGCCCTGTCCCCCTATAACTGAGCCACCACAGCCCCCATGCACATGTCTTACCTGTAGCGTGGGGGTGGCAGGAGTGAAGAGAGGAAGACTACAGGTGACTCTCTGCAGACAGACGAGCAGGACAAACAACACAGACAATTTCATTCTCATCTGTCTGTCCATCAGTCAGTCAGTCAGTCCTCCACAGGCTCTCCTCTTCTTCTTTTTCTTCTGCGTGAGTCCAAATAGGAAGTGATAATCTTCTTATTGTGGTTTAGGAGCCACATGACCAGATGATGACATCACTCTGAGCTCCTCCAATTAGCAGGCTGTTTAGTTTGTCTGTGTTTTTCTGTGACGTAACAGAGGTAAGAACTCAGGCGGTGACGTCAGATGAAACTCATCTCGCTAAAAACAGTGTAAAGTTAGCCACGAGACTGGTTAGAGTTTCCGGTAGTGCCCTTCACAATAAGACAAGTTCAGAGTCCGAATAATCACAGTTTTTACGGCGCGCCAGCGTTAAGGCTTTTATTTCGAAACTCCGTTTCTTCGTCCCCGGAAGTGCCCGGTGATGTTTGAGGTCTGTTAGCAGAACAAATCGTTAGCCCAGTGCCGGTAACGGAACCAGAACCGACACAGGTTCGTTCAATAAAAAGCAGAGATGGACCGGCACCGCGAACAGCCGGATGTGGAAGAACCGGGTCCGAAGGCGCGAGGAACAGGTTCGTGTTCTGCTGCACGCGGGTTTGTTTACCGCTCTGCTAATGCTAAGCTAACGTTCACTGCTGTCAGTGACAGCTTCCGCTTCACTTTAATTATTCATCACGAAGCTCACGTTAGCTTAGCATCAGCTGCTGTCCTCGGCCTGGACTCATCTAACTCACTGTTAGCCCCGGGCTATCACTATGGCAACGGACAACATCCATGGCAACCTGACGTCCTCGTGCAGCAGCTGTCGGTTCTGGTTCTTTAAAGTTCCAATAGAGATCTGAACAGTTCTTCTGATGGAGCTTCAGGACGTTCTCATGGTCACAGTGGTGTCACATGGTCTCGTGGTCAAAGAGTCAAGTCAACTTTATTGTCAGTGCTGCTATATGTCCCTCAAATCCCAGTATACATTTATTTAGCAGTATTAACAGAATGAACAGTATATAAATACAAATATGGCAAGTATGGGAGATTCAGCAGTATGCACAGAATGGGAGGGAATTCAGCATCCTGATGGCCTGGTGGATGAAGTTGTCTCTCAGTCTGCTGGTTCTCATTCGGATGCTCCTCAATGAGGGCTCTCTTGGTGGCTTGTTAGCCAGTAGATGGACTGGATGGCAGAGTCCGGTATGCTGTTGTTGAGCCGTGTTTCCGTAAAGACAAAAACACAGCACTCTCTCACAGTCTGCTGGGTACATTTCAGAAGGTGTATGTAATCCAGTTTGTTGTCCAAGGAGCGTACATTGGCAAGTACGATAGACAGTATAGCCGACTTGTGTGTGTTACACGCTATCCTGGCCCAGATACCCTAGCGCTTTATGCACTTCTGCTCTCTTACACCGCTTCCTCTGCGGGTGTGCTGCAGTAGTGGGGGTTGATGTCAAAGCGGGCCGCTGGAGTAGGCCGAGGTCGTGTGGCTCCTTGGCGTGTGCTGGGTTTAGCGTGCAGAAAAGAGTTTTGCCAATGTCAAGAAGAGTCCCACGGCTGTATGTGCGCCTTGGGATGGACAAACGTGACGAAGGAGGTTTTCATGGTAAGATCATCACTGTGGAGGTTCTCGTGTTCACAGTGGAGGTTCTTGTGGTCATTGCAGAGGTTCTCGTGGAGGTTCTAGGTAGGGATGTGTAGATAAACCACATTCTATACAGAAAATCTTCTTTCTTTCTGCTCTCTGTTCCTTGTTGTCACAAGAGGTTCTGGAGTTCTCCTGTTCTTAATGTTTACTGTTCTCTGCAGATCTGCAGCTGTCAGTGAGTCATTACAAAGAGTGGAACCCCCTAGACAAGGAGGAACCACCAGAACCCCAGGAAGAGCCACCAGAAACCCCACATATTAAAGAGGAACAGGAGGAGGTGTGGTGTGGTCAGGTGGAGTTGACTTGTGTCCATGTGAAGAGTGAAGACGATGAATGTTCAGGTGAGAACCATCAAATCAAATCAAATCAAATTTTATTTGTATAGCCCAAAGTCACAAAACACATTTTGCCTCAGAGGGCTTTACAATCTGCACAGGGAGTGACACCCTCTGTCCTTAGACCCTCGGTTCGAGTGAGGAAAAACTTGCCCACAAAAAACCCTTTTAACAGGGAAAAAAAAATGTGGAAGAAACCTCAGGAAGAGCCACAGAGGAGGGATCCCTCTTCCAGGACGGACAGACGTGCAATGGATGTCACATGTACAGAACAATCAACACAAACATATTGTACAATTACAATGAATTACAATAAATGGTGAGGTGATTGCAGTAGCAGTGGAACACAGATGCACAGCAGCAATAAGTCATTAACCAACAAAGCTGTAGTGGGGATGGTAGCAATAATGACTATATATGGCATGTAATGCTAAATATGGTGGACGTCAGCAGCAGACCACGGCGGCAGCCACGATCCATGAGAACCTGCTGGACGAGAAAGCACAGAAACTCCGGGGAAGAAGTGTAGTTAGTAATATCCAAAGAAAAGGTGTAAGAGAGATAATGATTGACAGAACAATAAAACCTCAGGCCCCGTTTATGCGGACTCTAAGGGATATCGAACTGCTTTACATTGATAGATAGAGAGAGAGAGAGAGAGATAATGATTGACAGAACAATAAAACCTCAGGCCCCGTTTATGCGGACTCTAAGGGTTATCGAACTGCTTTACATTGAGAGAGAGAGAGAGAGAGAGAGGGTTTACAGTAAGGCGTGGACGTCAGCAGCAGACCACAGCAGCAGTCACGATCCATGAGAACCTGCTGGACGAGAAAGCACAGAAACTCCGGGGAAGAAGTTTAGTTAGTAGGGGGGGGGGGGGGGGGGTCCCCCGGTAGTCTAGTCCTATGGCAGCATAACTAAGGGAAGGCCTGAGCCAGCCCTAACTATAAGCGCTATCAAAAAGGAAAGTCTTAAGTCTAGTCTTGAAGGTGGTGACCGTGTCTGCCTCCCGAACCCAGAAAGGTAGTTTGTTCCACAGAAGAGGAGCTTGATAGCTGAAAGCTCTGGCTCCCAGTCTACTTTTGGAAACTATGGGAACCACAAGGAACCCAGCATTCTGAGAACGCAGTGGTCTAGAGGGGTAGTAGGGAACTATGAGCTCTTTTAAATATGATGGTGCCTGGCCATGAAGAGCTTTGTATGTAAGGAGAAGAATTTTAAATTCTATTCTAGATTTAACAGGTAGCCAGTGTAAGGAAGCCAAAATGGGTGAGATGTGATCTCTGATCTTGGTTCCTGTCAGAACCATATGGAAACATTTTTGTTTAACATGAGGAGAACCCAGAAATCCAAGAGAACCCAGTCCATGATTCAATGCTCGCAAAGAACAACAAGAACAGAACAGTATTTAGAGAACCTAAAAGAGGCTCAAAGGGGGTCTTTAGGAGGTTCTGGTATTCTTTAGTAGTTTCTAATGTTCTTTAGGGGGTCCCAGTGGTCTGTAATCTGTTTTGAGTGTTTCTTTAGGTGGTTCTAGTGGTTCTGCAACATGACCAACCAGCTGGACTCACGTGTCTTGTTTCTCTGTTTATTCTATTTCCTGCAGACGTTCTACAGCTGACAGCAAGTAAAGAAGAGGTTCCCCCAAGTCCAAGCCAGGAGGAGACAGCAGGACTTCCACACATTAAAGAGGAGAAGGAGGAGGTGCAGGGAGACCAGGAGGAGGAGTGGATCAGTCAAGAAGAGGTGTGGCCTCAGTCAGCGTTGAACTCTCTGAACATCGTTGAACTTCCTGTCGGCGGCTCGAGGCGTCAGACCATGAAGAAACCGTTCAGGTGCTCTGAGTGTGGGAAGATGTTCAGCCGCAGTCCACACCTGAAGATCCACATGAGGACTCACACTGGAGAGAGACCGTTCAGCTGCTCATTTTGCGGGAAGAGCTTCACTCAGAAAGTAAACCTGACGTATCACATGTCTGTCCACACTGGGGAGAAACGCTTCAGCTGCCGACTCTGTGGGGAGCGTTTCACCTGGTACACACAGCTCAAAGGTCATCGGTGTGTTCATGAGTCCTCACAGAGTGACACGAGCAGAGAGGCCGAGGCTAGAGAGAAAACCTTCAGCTGCTCCAAGTGTGGCAAGATCTTCAGCCGCAAGGACAACCTTAACATCCACATGAGGATCCACACCGGAGAGAGACCGTTCAGCTGCTCTGTGTGCAGAAAGAGCTTCAAACATGGAGGTCACCTGACGCAGCACCTGTCTGTCCACACCAAAGAGAACCGCTTCAGCTGCAGCATCTGTGACAGGAGGTTCACCTGGCTATACCAGTTGAAGAGACACAGGTGTGTTGAAGAGTCCTCACAGCTTCAGAAAGAGTTCACAGCAACACCCATCCCCGTGAAGACAACCGAGGACGATGACAAGGAAGAGACGTCTCAGTCCTCACAGCTTCATCAAACAGAACCGGACCAGAACTCAGATACAGGTCCTCATTTAACACCTGATACTCATGACTGGACGAGGAGTCCAAACAACGGCCTTGGTCCGATCAGGAAGACTTTCAGCTGCTTTGAGTGTGGGAAAATATTCGGCCGCAAAGAACACCTGCAGACCCATGAGAGGATCCACACTGGAGAGAGACCGTTCAGCTGCTTGCAGTGTGGAAAGACGTTCGGCTGTAAGAGGTCGCTACTTGGTCATATGACCAGTCACACAGGAGAGAAACCGTTCAGCTGCTCACAGTGCGGGAAAAGATTTGGCCGGATGGTCAACCTGAAGACACATGAGAGACTTCACACGGGCGAGCGGCCATTCAGCTGCCCGTTCTGTGGTAAAGGTTTCACACAGAAGGTCCACATGACACAGCATATGGCCGTCCACACTGGGGAGAAACAGTTCAGCTGCAGCGTCTGCGACAAGAAGTTTACCTGGCTCTCCGGCCTCAGGCGACACAAGTGTGGCAGTGAGCAGGCGGAGCTTGAGGAGAATCCAGACGTGGAACCGGCTGGGAAACCGTTCTGCTGCCGTCAGTGTGGCAACCGGTTCAACCACAAACACAATCTGAAGGCTCACCTGAGGATCCACAGCGGAGAGAAACCGTTCAACTGCACCGTGTGCAGGAAAGGCTTCACCGCCAGCGGCGCACTGAAGAAGCACCTGAGGACGCACTCAGGCGAGAAACCATTCAGCTGCTCTGTGTGCGGCGTCCGGTTCACGCAGGGTGGAAACTTGAAGCGTCACATGGCCCAGCACATGGTGGGAACACGAGAGAAACCTTTCAGCTGCTCTGTCTGCACCAAGAGCTTCACACAAGTATCAAACATGAAGCGTCACATGATACAGCACACTTCCACTGAGACAGGAAGAGAGGCTGCCATCAGGTCAGATCAGCAGGAAGTCACTGACTGCAAACCGTCTGACAACTGATCTGTATAAACCAATAATCTACAAATAAAAGAGTTTTATTGTGTCCAAACTTCAGTTATTCTTTAACGGTTCCTCTTTAACCCCCCAGAACAAACTGACCATCACAGAACTCCACTTCCTGTATACTGTATGACGTTTGTAGTTCAATCTGGCATGTTTGTAGTTTGTAAACTAGTTTGTAAACTCACTTTTGACTGTAACACATTTCGTTCATGAGAACAAACACCAGTTCAGCTCGACGAGAAACAAACAGTTTATCTGTCGACACGCTCAGTCCTCCATGCAGACTCTTCATGAATCGGCCCAGAGAAAACAGCCTCAGTCTGGGCAGAAAGAGCAGAGTAAGTCCCTGTTTACTGATTGAGGTGATGATGAACTCTGCACGGTGGGTCAGGATCTCCATCACAACACAACCTGTGAAACCACAACCACGAAACCCACCAAAATAAAAGCATACCTATCAACATGATGTATATTTGTGGTTGTACATTATTATGTTGAGTACCCAGAAAAGCACTTATATTTTAAATAAAATGTATTATTATTGATAATGACTTAATGTATATGTCACCTAATGTGATATATAATATTTAATACTAGTATAATGGTAGTAGTATCAGTAATATTTGTTGTAGTATCAGTAGTGTTAGTAGTATTACAGTGACGTGTGTTGTTGTAGGTGTCTGGGGGGGCGATGCTAACCACGGCACAGTGACGTCACAGACACACCTGTTGGCTCGTGGATTTTTTTATGATAATTAAAATATAAATACAGGTTGACTGTGTGACGTCATTGATTATTAGTTGATCGGTTTGCTTGTTGACCTCAGACTAACCGGTGACTGCACGATCTTTGCGATGTGACGGCATCACGCACAGCCCCACCCCCTGCTCCTCCTCAGCCTACGGAGGATTTAACTGTTTTCTCCTCCTCTTCCTCCCCCTCCTTTTCCTTTTCCTCCTTATCCTCCTTTTCCTCCTTATCCTATTCTTCCTCCTTTCCTCCTCCTCTTCCTCCTTTCCTCCTCCTCCTCCTCCGCTTCTGCGTCCATTATTACTGTGAGGAACAGAGGTATCGCAGCGGGACACTGCTACAGCAGCAGGAGAAAGAGAGCCACCGCCCGGATGGAGAGCCGTCCAGAGACACCGCTGCTGAACCACGAAGGAGGCGACATGACTGCGGTATAAACGGAGAGAGGAAGCCGCTGCGCCTGTCGGTGAGTGAGAGGGAACGGAGGATGGATGGAGGTGTGAAAGGATGGATGGAGCTATGGAGTGTAGAGGGAGGGATGTATTGATGAATGGTGTGTTGATTGACGTGTTGATGGATGGATGGATGTGTTGATGGATGGATGGATGCGTTGATGGATGGATGGATGTGTTGATGGATGTGTTGATTGACGTGTTGATGGATGTGTTGATGGATGGATGGATGTGTTGATGGATGTGTTGGTGGATGTGTTGATGGATGGATGTGTTGATGGATGTGTTGATGGATGTGTTGATTGACGTGTTGATTGACGTGTTGATGGATGTGTTGATTGACGTGTTGATGGATGTGTTGATTGATGTGTTGATTGACGTGTTGATGGATGTGTTGGTGGATGTGTTGGTGGATGGATGGATGTGTTGGTGGATGTGTTGGTGGATGTGTTGATGGATGGATGTGTTGATGGATGTGTTGATTGACGTGTTGATTGACATGTTGATGGATGTGTTGATGGATGTGTTGATTGACGTGTTGATTGACATGTTGATGGATGTGTTGACTGACGTGTTGATGGATGGATGTGTTGATTGATGTGTTGATGCATGGATGTGTTGATGGATGTGTTGATGGATGTGTTGATGGATGTGTTGATTGACATGTTGATGGATGTGTTGATTGACGTGTTGATGCATGGATGTGTTGATGGATGTGTTGGTGGATGTGTTGATGGATGGATGTGTTGATTGACGTGTTGATGGATGGATGTGTTGATTGACGTGTTGATGCATGGATGTGTTGATGGATGTGTTGATGGATGTGTTGGTGGATGTGTTGATGGATGGATGTGTTGATGGATGTGTTGATTGACGTGTTGATGGATGGATGTGTTGATGGATGTGTTGATGGATGTGTTGATTGATGTGTTGATTGATGTGTTGATGGATGGATGTGTTGATTGATGTGTTGATGGATGTGTTGATGGATGTGTTGATGGATGGATGTGTTGATGGATGTGTTGATGGATGTGTTGGTGGATGTGTTGATGGATGGATGTGTTGATTGACGTGTTGATGGATGGATGTGTTGATGGATGTGTTGATGGATGGATGGATGGATGTGTTGATGGGTGTGTTGATGGATGTGTTGATGGATGTGTTCTTCTCTTTCAGCAGCCTCACTCAGGATGTCTGGACCTCCTGGCAGAGCTGGGCCAGGTCTTGTTGGGCTGGGACCGGAGCTGCCTGACCTGAGCCACATGACGGAGGAGGAGCGGGGCATCATCCTGTCGGTGATGGAGAGGCAAAAGAAGGAGGAGGAAAAGGAACAGAGCATGCTCAAGTAAGGAGGGTGGGGTTAGAGAGAGAGAGACAGACAGAGACAACAGTGAATCTAACCAAGACAAGATATCTTATCATATCATATTCCAAAAAGGATCCAGCCTCCACAAACACAAACTCTTCCTAGATAAGTCAGCCCTAGAACATACAAAAAACTACACCTACCTCGCCTGAACATCAGCACCATTTCAACAAAGCTGTAAGTGACCTGAGAGACAAGGTGAGAAGGGCTTTTTTACGTCATCAAAAAGAACATCAAATTATACATTCAAATCTGGCTCAAAGTATTAGACTCTGTTATAGAACCCACTTCTCTATACGGTTGCAAGGTCTGTGTGTTGTGGAGAAATTGTTGAAGTCAAAGGTCAGTGGTGAGGTCAGGAGGGAAGAAAGTGTTCAGGAGCCTCTGATGTCTTATGCTGTATATATTGTATATTTACTTAAGTTTGGCCAAGGAGAATTAGAGACACTCTCAAAGTACATCAGAAGTTGGTCTAACATTCTGCCCGACTCATGGTGGATAGACTTTACCTCAAAATAACACCACAAATATCATACGCCCAGAATTAACCAAAGAGAACGTCTTAACCCATGCAGGTGTTATTGTCAGCACATCATAGTCTGGAGACACTGTTACTCAGATTGGAACATCAACGGCAAGCTATCTATTATGTCTAGGAAGGCAGCAGTAGGTCTCTTCGACCCTGGCCTCCACAGTGTTGAGATAGAGTGGAGGCCTACTGTTCCCAGTCAATGCCAAACAACTAATACTGCTGAAGACCCACAAGTGACCTTGTGTAACCTAAGGATAGAAAATTCCATAACACTGGGGTACAATTTCAACCAAGAATTTTAAAAATGGGATAAACACCAACTAGGAAATAATAGAAAATAAATAGAAAATACACTGTGGCAGAATACCTTAGCACTGTGACCGATCCGAAGCTCAGGAAATCCTTGACTATGTCCAGACTCATTGAGCACACCCTCACATTGAAAAAGGCTGTCACAGACAGACATGGCTGCCCAGAGAAGACCCACTGCACACAACATGAGGTGTAGGCCAAGCTGGACTTTCTAACCACCTGCCAACTGTACCAAGACATCAGAGACACGTACTTCCCACAGATCACAAACACCCAGAAAGACTTTGAGACCTTAGACAAGATCCAAAAACTTCCATACCTGCTGGGTGAAGTACAGCAATGTGCAAAGCTAGCAGCAAGATTCGTGAACTGCTGCGACCACAGAACGAGGTCCAGCGGACAGGAAGGACAGACCTAGACCATTTCCTCCTGATGGACATCATTTACTTTGTATATATTTTCTTATTCTTACGAAGTTAAGAAGGCAGCACTAACTATAAGCTCTATCATATACTTCATCATGAGTAGGTCACATGACTCTCATCTGCCTCACCTTTGCTTCTCCACAGGAAGTTGCATCAGCAGTTTGAGCTGTATAAGGACCAGGTGAAGAGGCTGGGGGAGGAGCCTCAGGTGCCTCAGACAGGGAGGGCGGAGTCTCCCACCTGTGGCATTTGTCATAAAACCAAGTTTGCTGATGGGTGTGGTCGATCCTGCTGCTACTGTCAGAGCCGCTTCTGTGCCCGTTGTGGGGGGCGTGTCCCTCTGAGAGCCAATAAGGTCAGTACATTTTTATGATAATGTTGTGATGTCACATAAATGTGTTGTGATGTCACATAAACGTGTTGTGATGTCACCTAAATGTGTTGTGATGTCACTTAAATGTGTTGTGATCTGCTCATCTTCATCTGTGATACGTGTGATGTGGAGCTTCCTCCTCCTCTCCTCTCCTCTCTCCTTCCTTTCCTCCTTGTATCCTCTGCCTCCTCCTCCTACTTCTCAGGTGTCACATGTATGTGTAACAGAACACACATGTCCTGTGTTTTCAGGCGATGTGGGTGTGTAACGTGTGCAGGAGGAAGCAGGAGATTCTGACTCAGTCCAACACATCGCTGCTGTCCGTTACCCACAGTTCACATGGGGTTACACACCCACCGATGCAGGGGCAGCCAGGGGCCACGGGGCCTCTGAGCAACGGCGTCCCGGGATGGTCAGTACGACCCAGAGGACCACATGACCACCACTGATCACATGACCACCTCTCATCACATGACCACCACTGATCACATGACCACCTCTCATCACATGAGTCTCTGTCTGTGAAGCTCTGCCCCCCCCCACGTCCTCCTGTAATCAGACTAACAGATTAATAATCCTGCAGGTCAGGATTACTGCTAAATACAGCAGCACGCTAACACACAGGCTAACACACACAAAATAACACACACACAGACTGTAGGCTAACACACACAAGCTACAGGCTAACACGCACAGGCTAACACATACAGGATAACACACACAGGCTAAAACACACAGACTACAGGCTTACACACACAAGCTAACACACACAAGCTAGAGGCTAACACATACAGGATAACACACAGGCTAACACACACAAACTACAGGCTAACACACACACAGACTAGCACAGGCTACAGGCTAACACACACAAGCTACATTCTAACACACATAAACTACAGGCTAACACACACAGACTACAGACTAACAGGCTACAGGCTAACATACACAGGCTGCAGGCTAAGACGTGGTGGGACGGGCTTGACCCAGAGTGGGAGGGGCTTCAGTTATGCTCCAGATTGCAGTTATAAATCTGCTGAGTGTGTGTCTGTGTGTCCGTGTGTGTTCGTGTGTGTGGAACGTGTCGTTGATGTGAAGCTTGAAACAACCAACAGACAAACTGTAAGAAACTGATTCCTAATGTTTTTATTCATGCTAATATTCATTTATTATCTGTTTAATCATTTATGCTAATTTATTTTATCGTTAGGCTAACAGAGGCTAATAACACACAGGCTAATAACACACAGGCTAACAGAGGCTAATAAAAGAATCAGTTCTTAAAGGAACGACAACGTATGACGCCTCCCGCTCCACTCTAATTGGTCAGTTCTGTGTGATTGACAGGAAGCCGAGCCCCTCTTGGTTGTATTATGATGGTGGGGGGGGCAGGATGCTTCGCTCACCCTCTGACCACAGTCCAGACTGCCGTGTCCGCTCACCACACGGTTACCATGCTAACGGGGAGGAGGAGCCACGGGGCCAGAGGCAACCAATCAGAGACAGACGAGGCCGCTGGCTCTCACAGGTGAGTCTGAAAACAGGTGGAGGCATGATGCTGATGATGATGATGATGGTCTTTGTCTCCCTGGTTCAGGACCACCCTCTGGACAAGGTTCAGGATGAGTACGAGAGGCGGCGGCAGCAGGAGGAGGAGTTTCAGGCTCGTTACCGTAGCGACCCAAACCTGGCACGTTACCCGGTGAAGCCACAACCAAGCGAGGAGGCAATGAGAATGTTGGCTCAGGTCGGCAGGGTCCGCCACCAACGTCGCCACAGCGATGTCTCCCTGGCAACAGCCGAGTCCGACCACCTGACCCTAAGACATCCAGGTGGGAATACACCGAACAACTTGTTACAGGGAATAGCACCATTAACCAGTTAGTGCCTTGCTCATGGGCAAGTGGACATTACTCAGTCTCTGTTGTCTCTTTTTCAGGTCTCTCTCAGAACCGGCTTCAGGGATTGGTCAAATCAAGAGGTCAGAGGTCATTGTCTGTGGACCGGGTAGCCAGTCACATCAACCCCACTTCTCCGCGCCACAGCTCAATACCTCAACAATACCTGGACCTAAGTTCCACCCTCAAGAGGAAGACCAATGAGAGTGCAGCACAAAGGGCTCGCAGGATGGCCAAGATGCATGTGATTGGTAGCTTCAGCAGCTCCGAGGAGGAGCTAGTGACCACACCTGAGTACACAAGCTGTGACGAGCCTGACCGTGAGTGGCTACATGATAACTTTTAGCTACATGAAGCCAGCATGCTAAGTGCTAGCTATAAAGTACATAATTTATCAAATAGACAACAAAAAGTTGCTGGTCCGGCCTGTGAGGTAAGGCAGGACACCTCACATTACTCACAGTAATCACAGTAATTAGCTCAGCTGATAATCTTCTTACAGATAAACTGAGTTCACCTCCTCCACACAAACCACAAGGTTCTATCTAGAACAGCCTCTGAAGGTAGAACCCTACATACAGTCTCTGTGATGTCATTTTGCTTGTCTCTGACGAACCACAAGGAACCCTACATTCTTAGAGTGCAGTGTTCTAGTGGGGTAACAGGGTACTAAGACATACGTTCTGTTCTGATGGGTTCTGCTTTTATCAAGCTTTTATAGATCATCTTTATGTTATGGAATTTTCTATTCTTGTAGTGTTCTGAGTGACACATATATTTTAAATGGAATATAATAAAAGCACAAACACACAGACCTCATACAAGGTTACATGAAGTCACATGTGGCCTTGAGGTCCTCAGCAGTATTAGCTGTTTGTCTTTGGCTGGCAGTAGCAGGTGTCGTCCTATCTCAACACTGTGGCCAGGGTCGAAGGACTCTGGTGCTGCATGCTTAGACATAATAGACAGCTCGCCACTGACATTCCAATCTGCGTAAACAGACATCTGTGTCTCCAGACTTCATCATGCTGACGAAGACACCGTCCTTGGTAAAAGCATTCTCTTTACCTGATTCTGGGCGTATAGTGTTTGTGGTGTTATCTCGGGGTTTAAAGTCTGTCCACCAGCATGAGTTGGGCAGAATGTGAGACCGACTCAGACACTTCTGATGCTTTATGAGAATGTCTCTGATTCTCCTTGGACAAGTGTCAATAAATAATACAGCATAAGACATCAGAGGCTCCTGAACACTTTCTTTCTTCCTGACCTCACCACTGACCTTTAGCTTCAGCGATTTCTCCACAACAGTTTCCATGTTTCATGTTCTAGATGGTTCTAATTCTGATTTCAGGTATTATTTTTCTTTTCCAAACAGTTCTGTCACTGATAATTCTGTCACCATAGGACTCCACATCTGCTCTTTGAGGTTCTTCCTCTGTTGTATAAGGTGTCTCTGTTCTCTGTGGTTCTGTATGGCTTTGCAGATTCTGTTACATTTCAGTGAGGTTCTGTTAATGTTCTCTTCTGTAGATTAATGGTTCGATGTACCACATGCCTTTGATCATGGTGTGTATGTCTTTTGTTCTGTTCTAAAAGTTCTGGTCTCTTCCAGTGGATTCTGTATCATTTACTAATGTTTCTTCTTTAGAACATAAGGTCAGGTTAAGGTTCTGTGCCTTTTACACATTCTGTTGAGTGCTTTGTCATTGTTTGCAGGGTTCTGTAGGGTTCTATTCTGTAGGATTCTGTTTTGTATGGTTCTGTAGGGTCCTGTTTGTATGGCTTTGTTCTGTAGGGTTCTGTTTTTTGGGGTTCTGTTTTATAGGGGGTTCCTTTGCTGTATCTTAGTCTTGACTGTTTTCCAGGGTTCTTCTGTGTTCCTGAATTTGCTGCAGCTCGTCTCAGTAAATCGGGTGCTGACACGTTAATCTGCTGATGTCAATGGGCCAGAAGTCACCTGGACAGATATTCTGAGTACTGATTGGCTTAGAGGGTCCTTGGCTCCTCCTGTCAGGTCTGGAAGTGACAGGGCAGCTTAGAGTCTCTGCTGCTGCCGTCCTGAAGACACCAGGAGACAAATAAGAACCAGGAGAACCTTCAATAGACCCTCAAACTTGAACAGCCCAGGCCTGGAGAATCCTGGAGAATCCTGGAGTTTCCTGGAGAGCCTGGCTAACAGTCAGATCCAGACTGGACCAGAACACCAGCTCCCGGTTGTTTCGGTGCTGCTGGGCTGTTGATTCGCCGCCTCCACTGCTGTTCAATTGGATTAAAAGAGGAGAGTGTGGATTACCCAGCCTGCCTCAGGAGTCACTGTGCAAATACAAGAATAGAAACACAACGGCAAGAGGCAATGCAACTGTTGACCAACAAGGCAACAACATGTCTACACACCTGACAGAGGGGGCCAAACATCTCCACACCTGCTGCACCCTTCAGACGTCAGGAGAATGGGTGATTTCCAGATAAACGGATGGATTTCTTTCAGCAGCTCTGATCTGGTGGTTATTATTGACAAGGCAACATTCACCAGCACCCACTTACTGTAGGAGCAACTAGATAATTATCTAACAACATGCTAACAGGTTAACTGTATCAGCTCGTGCTGCAGTAAGGACTGATGGGCTCAGCATTAATTCTGCAGCCTGCAGAGAAAGCTCAGGGTCAAACCCAGAGACACAGTGAGGAGGAATGAGGAGTGTTTCCTCCTCTACTGAAGCTTTCTCCTCCTCCTCCTCATCTTCATCGTCTTCCTTGTTCTTCGTCTTCGTCGTCATGGTGATCAGATAGATCTGTGAGTACAGCAGCGTGTGTGTTGACGATGGGTCGGTTTGTTGGTTGGTCACTGAGTGTCTGTCATGATCAGCTTTTTGAATTCTCTGAAGAAGGAAAGGAGTTTCAGTGCTTCCTTTCCTATTTCCTTACACTGAAGATAATACTGTCCCACAATTCAATGCAGCAGCAACAAAAAGTGCTGAGTCACTTAGAAACAGAGCAAGCTGAGCATGTGGATATGAACATGCGTGATGACGTCATCGTCACAAGTGTGTTCTGTTGTTGACTGTGGAGCTGTGTTCACACACAGAGCTGTTTGACAAACGTGTAAATGTTGTCAAACGTTGTTAGTAAGTTGTCCTGACCATTGAAATTAATGTAAAACATGAATGTGACATTCTGTGTGACGGTCAAAGCTTCTGTAACTGTGACGGACAGGAAACAGGAAGCAGCACTTTAATCTAATTGGATGAGTGCTTCAGTTAATGTTTGACTTCTGACCTCTGTTTCCTCCTGGTTGCCAGGAGACATGGATGGCCAATGGTGGGATCACGCCTCCTGGCCTGGCGAACCTGCACCACTCTCCATGGTAGGCTTAAGTCCCGCCTCCTTGTTAATTCATCCATCTAACCCTCACCTGTCTGTCCCCACCTGCCTGTCCTCACTTGTCTGTCCCCACCTGTCTGTTCTCACTTGTCTGTTCTTACTTGTCTGTTCTCACCTGTCTGTCCTCACTTGTCTGCTCCCACCTGTCTGTCCTCACCTGTGTATCCTCACCTGTCTGTCCTCACCTATCTCTCCTCACCTGTCTGTCCCCACCTGCCTGTTCTCACCTGTCTGTCCTCATCTGTCTGTTCTCACTTGTCTGTTCTCACCTGTCTGTCCTCACTTGTCTGTCCCCATCTGTTTATCCTCACCTATCTGTTCTCACCTATCTGTTCTCACCTGTCTATCCTCACCTGTCTGTTCTCACCTATCTGTTCTCACTTGTATGTCCCCACCTGTCTGTTCTCACCTGTCTATCCTAACTTGTCTGTCCTCACCTGTCTATCATTATCTGTCTGTCCTCACTCATCGGTTCTCACTTGTCTGTCTCCACCTGTCTGTTCTTACCTGTCTGTCCTCACCAGGTTGTTGCTGCTGATGTTGTCACTGCTGTTGCTAAGCAACCACATGTTGTTTTTTTTCACTGTGGCTCAACAGCATCCAGTCACATGGCAGCCATCCAAGGATGGAGAGCGTCTGATTGGTCGAATTCTGCTGAATAAGAGGATGAAGGATGGAACAGTACCTGCAGATACAGGAGCCCTGCTGGGACTGAAGGTGAGGATGAGGATGATGATGATGATGATAAGGATGATGATGAGGATGATGATGAGGATGATGATGAGGATGATGATGACGAACTCTTCTTCTTCATGCCTTGCTCATGGGCGATGTACTTTTAGGTGGTTGGAGGTAAAATGACAGAGTCCGGTCGTCTCTGTGCATTCATCACTAAGGTGAAAAGAGGAAGTCTGGCTGACATTGTAGGGCACCTGAGACCAGGTGAGAGGAGGTAGAGGTAGGGCGGGGCTGGTGTTCTGGCCAATTTTGATAGAATGTTGTCACGTGTCTCTTTTGTCAGGTGATCAAGTTCTGGAGTGGAACGGTCGGGTTCTTCAGGGAGCCACGTTTAATGAAGTCTACAACATCATCCTGGAGTCCAAACCTGAACCACAGGTGGAGCTGGTGGTGTCCCGACCAATCGGGTAGGTCAGAGGTCACAATGACAGCCACTGATAGCGGAGCTTGAGCCCTGAACCTCACATCTCCATCCTCATGTATTCTGATCTGTGTTCCACAGAGATGTTTCCAGAGTGGCAGACAGCACCCACGTCCAGCTGGACTCCAGTGAGTTCACCACATGACAGAGTAGAACAGTGGTCCCCAACCAGCGGGCCACAGACCAGTACCAGTCTGTCGATCAATTGGTACCGGGCCGCACAAGAAATAATTAATTATTTCCATTTCATCCATTATCTGAGTCTGGAGGAAAAATACGCAGAAAATAAAATTTCTTTATAAATGTATTTGTGGCGAATCTTATTTTGAAGGGATATTTAAACGTAACGATAGCGACTAGTCACAAGCCAAAGCGCTCTGATGGTACTGAACGGTAGAACACAGTAAAACACAGTAAAGATACAAACTCTCTGTCTCCTCTACATTCTCTCGTCAGGTTCTTTTGACTCTCAGAAAGTTGGTCCATCCATCTCTGTCACATCTCCCATGAGCCCCAGCGTTCTATCCGGACAGGTCTCTGTAAGTTTACCCAGCATGCACTGCACTGCCACACGGCACACTTCACAGGCAATCAGCTCTTTTTTAACAGTCATTTCCATGGTGATGTGTGTGTGTTTCAGACTATGAACAGGCATCCGCTGGTTCCCAGAATTCAGGTAACTGTAGAGAGGAGTGACTCATCTGTCTGTTCACCCATCTTTGTTTCTCAGTGTTAGCAGTTTATACTTAACTGCCCCACCCACCCACTGGTTACCTGGTAACCAGTGACGCTTGTCTACAGCTAGATCTATTAAAGTAGAAATATAACGCAAAGTTCTATCACAAGTATATTAGGTTCTCTTTGTTTTCCACAGAGCATTGTTGCTCTGCTGGGTTCTCCATGTGTTCTCTGTGGTGTTCCATTAAACTCAGTCACTGTTCTGATGATTCAGTTGTTGTGGTTCCTTTGCTGTTCTTTAGGGTTCCTCTGCTGTTGTTGTGTTGTTCTATGATGTTTCTTTGATGTTTTATTGGGTTGCTTTGGCGTTTTTTGCTGATGTTCGACAGCATGCAGTATGGCTCTGACACCATACTGCAGTGTTCTGACACTATTATTCAGGGTTTTACTTCGTTCTGTTATGCTCTGGTACTGCCTGTTGTCTATGGAGCATTTCAGTAGATCTTAAGTGTTCTACAGGGTTCTCCTCCTCTTCTCCAAAGGTCCTCTACAGGTGCGTCAGGTTTTGCTGTCCTAATGTTCAGCCTGTTTTTTTCACAGGTGAAGCTGTGGTACGATAAAGTTGGTCATCAGCTGATCGTCACTATTCTTGGTGCCAAAGAACTTCCTGTCCGAGACGATGGCCGACCGAGGAACCCGTATGTCAAGATCTACTTTCTGCCAGACAGAAGGTAAACAACATAAACAGACTTTTATGGACTGATTATTAGAAAATGTATTTGTTCTCTGTGTTCTCTGCTTAACCCTCTGTGTTTCCTGATCAGTGTGGTTCTGCTGTAGAACCTGGAGAAACTTTGGTCTACTTCTGTGTAACCAAAAATGGGTCCTGCTCTGTGATTGTCTCCTGTCCTCATAGTGATAAGAGTAAGCGACGAACAAAGACAGTGAAGAAGTCAGTGGAACCTCGGTGGAACCAGACCTTCATGTACTCTCCGGTCCATCGCAGAGAGTTCAGAGAACGAATGCTGGAGCTGACAGTCTGGGATCAGGCCCGAGTCCGAGAGGAAGAGAGCCAGTTCCTCGGAGAGGTCAGAACACACAAAAACATGTAGTCAGAATGGTTGTTACCATGGTTACATTTCTAACATTTAAACATAAATAAAATGCAAGGAACCCTCTGGTGATTGGCTGCTGAAGAAAGTGTTGGTCCAGTGGGAAGCCACAGTATGATGAACACTCTGAATGTCTCTCTTTCTGTCGGTCTCTCTCTCTCTCTCTGCCTCTCTCTGCCTGTCTCTTTCTCTGCCTGTCTGTCTCTCTCTGTAGGTCCTTGTTGAGTTGGACTCGGCTCTGTTGGATGATCAGCCTCACTGGTACAAACTTCAGCTTCATGATGTTTCTTCTGTGCCGCTGCCCAACGCCTCGCCCTATCTGCAGAGGAGAGGACTGCAAGCCGAGGACGGACTGAGCAGCAGGAGACTGCAGAGTGAGACACACACTGAGGATACATTGAGGACACACACTTTCATCGTCTGTCCTGTGTCTTGTTGTCTGTCTTGTCCTCTGTCTTATCATCTGTCTTGTCTTATCTTCTCTCTTATCCTCTGTCTTGTCGGTTGTCTGTTGTTTATTGGGTTTTTTTTCGCCTTTTTTCCCCATGATGCTTTGCCAGATAAAAATTCTTACCCTAATTCAGGTAATAACAGCTGTGTGTGTGTATGTGTGTGTGTGTGTGTGTGTGTGTGTGTGTGTGTGTGGGTGGGTGGGTGGGGGGGGGGGGGGGGGGCTGTGTTTCTGGTCGAGGATTAAAGACAAGCTGCTTAAACATCTCTCTCTCTCTCTTTGCAGGGTCTCAGAGGCTCAGTGATGGAGAGTTTTCAGACTACGACTGTGAAGATGGCATTGGGGTGATAACAGGTGAAGACGTTTCTGTTTCAAGTTTTAATAATGTTCCTCATCACAGAAATGTGATCTGAGACACTGACCCAACCCTCAGATTCAGATGCTCCATTGGGATTGATGGTTAAACTCCCTCTCTCTGTTTCCAGACTACAGACAGAATGGGCGGGACTTCCACAGCTCCACCCTCTCTGTCCCAGAGCTGGTGATGTCATCCAATCACTGCTCTCGATCTGATGTGGTCAGGATGAGGTCACGGTCGCCGAGCCAACCTCCTCCTCAGAGGTGTGTGTGTGTTTGTGTGTTCACAAGGAACATGAGTCAAACTGATTTGCTCGATTGCTGTGTTAATGTTAGACATAACGAGAGAAGATGTAACAAGACAAAATAAGATGTAATGAGATGAGAGATGATTATTTTGTTTCAAATAAACTTGATATATTTTTGAACTGATGATCAGCCAATCAGCTTCCAGAAAGGTCTTCCCTCCTAACCCTCTCATTGTCCTTCTGTCTTCATCCCTAACCTTTAACCTTTGACCCCTGGCAGTGGTAACCCTAACCCTCTGTACCCTTTGTACCGTGAGGACGCCGTGCGGCTGCTGCGAGGCTCCAAACTGAGTCGGGCATACTCCGATGCTGGCCAGTACAGCAGTCTGGACAGGTGACAGTCACAAGGACACCAGCCAGTCTGCAAACCAGCCAATTCACATTCACATTCACACATTCAAGAGGGAAATCAATAAATCGATAAATAATCAAAGATTTCACAGAACACTGCAGACTGAGAGAACAGGTCTGACCCAGATGTAGTACTGAATGTGGTACTGCTGGTAGGACTATAGACTGGTTTATGTCTTGGCTGGATGACTGGTCTATATGCTGATTCTGTAGTGTAGTGTACTGTAGTACTGACACTCCTGTCAGTGTGGTTGGTTTCAGTGCTGGTTATTACTGGGGATGTTATTGGTTTTAGTACCAGTCATCGTACAATATAATAGAACTCATCAGTCATAGTACCAGTTATACTCCTGGGTTTAGTCATGTTTGTAATATTGGTTTTAGTAGTAGTGTAATACAGTATTGTGCTTGTACAGTATTGTATTGTATGTAGTACTGGACTTAATCCTGACACGTCTTGGCTTTAGTACTGGTTGTACTACTGATTGTAGTACTGTAGTACAGTACTACTAGTTGTAGTACTGGCTTTATTCATGGTAGTCATGTAGTCCTGATTGTAGTCATAGTTGAAATTTTATTAAATAATATCTATTAAATTCACAAAATACATTTGCCTCAGAGGGCTTCACAGTCTGTACAGGGAGTGACACCCTCTGTCCTTAGACCTTTGGTTCAATTGAGGAAAAACTTGCCCACAAAAACCTTTAACAGGGAAAACATGTGGAAGAAACCTCAGGAAGAGCCACAGAGGAGGGATCCCTCTCCCAGGACGGACAGACGTGCAATGGATGTCACATGTACAGAACAATCAACACAAACATGTCGTACAATTACAATGAATGATAGAATGACAATGAATTACAATGAATTATAAAATAATTACAGCAGCATTGCAACCTGTGATAGAAGGAGTTTGGCTAAATGATTGGTTTCATCAGGCTTGATCGATAAATAGAATTGGGTGTCGTCAGCATAACAATGAAAATTAATGGAGTGATTCCTAATAATGTTCCCTAGAGGAAGCATATATAGACTGAATGGAAGTGGTCCTAGTACAGAACCTTGTGGGACTCCATGACAGACTTTGGTATGTATGGAGGATTCATCATTGACGTGAACAAACTGAGATCGATCTAAGAAATACGACCTAAACCAGCTTAGGGCGGTTCCTTTGATGCCAATCTGATGTTCCAGTCTCTGTAAAAGAATTTGATGGTCTATGGTGTCAAATGCAGCACTAAGATCTAACAGGACGAGTACAGAGATGAGTCCTTTGTCTGATGCCATTAGGAGGTCGTTTGTGACTTTGACTAGTGCGGTCTCTCACAGCTGATTAGCTACAGCTTTCTCAAGTAACTTAGAAAGAAAGGGAAGGTTTGATATCGGTCTGTGATTGGCTAAATCTAGAGCTGGATCTAGAGTGGGCTTTTTAAGAAGAGGTTTAATTACAGCTACTTTAAAGGACTGTGGTACATATCCTGATAATAAAGACAGGTTAATCATATCCAATAAAGAAGGGCTAACTAAAGGTAAAACATCCTTGAGCAGCCTGGTTGGGATGGGGTCTAGGAGACAGGTTGATGACTTAGATGAAGAAATTATTGAAGTTATTTGATGAAGGTCAATAGGAGAAAAACAGTCTAAATATGTATCAGGTTTTGCAGCTGTTTCCAAACTTGCTGTGTCAGAATGCAGATCAGTGCCTGTTGAAGGCAAGGCATGATGTATTTTGTCTCTAATATTTATAATTTTATCATTAAAGAAGCTCATGAAGTCATTACTAGTTAGACCCAGAGGAGTAGATGAGTAAATAGAGCTGTGGTTCTCTGTTAGCCTGGCTACAGTGCTGAAGAGAAACCTGGGATATGTTCTTATTTTCCTACATTAATGAAGAGTAATAGGCTTGTGGCGTAGTCTGATGCCACTGTGGGTTCTTCAGCAGAGAACAACGATGACGATTTAATTGTTTTATTATGTTTCACGACACAAATACAGCTCCGTCAGTGTTGTTCGCAGGCATATTTCTCTTGTGCTGCCGACAACCGTCTGTGTCACTCTTGTGTCGTGTCTCTTCTGAATGCCAGGAGGAGGAGAGAGTGATTAGCTCAACAGGATACAGGTGTGTCAATCACTCTCACCTGACACTGCTCTCCTGAGCCCTCTCCACACCTCTCCCCTGCAGCTGATGCAGTACGCCCCCTCCACAAGGCTGCTCTGGCATTACGGAGAGCCAGAGCAGTCTTAGACTAAGCAAGATTCTTCCAATTTAGTGGCACGCCACGGTTTAGGATTTATTAATAGACTTGAGTCAAATATGGCTCCAACTCCGCCACCTCGACCATTACTTCGAGGAATATGAGTATTAAAATGACTGGGAGGAGTGGATTCATTTAAGCAAACATATTGATCCTCCTGCAGCCGGGTTTCGGTGAGACAAAATGAATCAATACCATAATCAGATATTCATTCTTTGACTAAAACAGCTTTAGAGGACAAGGACCTGATATTCCGCACTTAAGACTCCACATTTAATTCTCTTATTTTGGACTGTCTGAGATGTTGATTTAATTTTTATGGTGAGTTTTTATGGTGAACATGTCATCAGTGGTCACATTGGGCAGCGGTGCAGAGAAAACTACAGAGTCCGACATTGTTTTGGCATATTTACACACCAATGAAATAGTAATTTTGGTGACCTCCTATTAGTGTAACTCTGTGTCATTACCGCTGATATAGATAGCAATCTTACTGTACTACTTGTTTTAGTACTGGTTATAGTACTGGCTTTAGTCATGTAGTCCTGACTGTAATCATGGTTGAAGTACTTGTTGTAGTACTGGTTCTAGTACTGGTCTGTCTGTGTTTCTCTGTGTATTCAGGAGACCACTGAGGAGAATGTCTTTTGCCAACTCGCTTGATTCCCAGGACAGGTACTGCAACTGTAGTAGAAATACTCACAGACGTTGTAGTGCTAGTGTAGTAATACAATAGTAGTAGTAGTTGCTGCAGTAAATGCAGGATAAAATACGCCACATTCTCATCTACATGTGTGTTTTTTCTGTGTGTAAGATATTTTATTGGTCCTAACCAAACTCCCTGGACAAACCACATGATGAATGGGAGCTGTGAGGATTTCAGGTAAGCCCTAGGCTTTGTGGGTAATGTAGTGTTAGAGCATGATGTCTTTCTAAACTCTTTCTTACTTATCTGACAATCAGGGGGTCAGAGTTTGTAGGCTGTACAGGTGTGTCCTTCAGAAGACTTCTGTCAGGATGAGCAGCAGGTACCTGTCCTCTGAAGGACACACCCATACAGGGATCTGCTGGGGTCAAAGGTCAGTAAGGATTTGGTGGCTCATCATGTTCTACATGTTTCTGTTCTTCAGTCAAGACTTCATTCCAGACTTCCCATACGAACCTGATGCCTATGATGAGGAACTTCTCAGGTAAACAGACAGTGTGACGATCAGTTTGACGATCAGGTGTAGGTTGGTAGATTTAGAGGACGGTAGCTGTTCTTCAGTCTCACTTGATTCTTCATCCCTCCCTTTGAACTCAAGGTCTTTCTCAATAACAGATGACATCAAGTTTAAACTTGAACTTTAAACCTCACCTGCACTCAGCAGATCAAACACATCTGTTTACCTGTTCACCTGTCCTCCTGTTTATTGACTCTCAGAGGTGTTCTGGTGTGTTTGATGAGTCTAGCAGCTGTTCTGGTTACTAAATGATCGTACTGTATCAAGTTGAGTTTGTTGAGAAAGGCCTTTGAACTTCTCTCCCAGCATCCTTTGCTGTGCGTGCCCTCTCACTGAGGCATTATGGGAAATATAGAGTCAAATTTTCTCTTGTCAGTTTTCTTCTTCTTTGGTGCCTTAAATGTCCTCTTTAATTACCTCTGAGCCCAACAGGTCTGACCAGAGACTCACTAATGCCGCCTCTGTGGTTGTCATGGTAACGTGACTAACTCCTCCTGCAGGTAGAGTGGTTGTCATAGTGACGGTGGCTCACGGTTGTCATGGTGATGTGCAGGTACAGTCGAGGGATGGACCGGCGGGATTACTACAGTCGATCTAGGTCAGCTGACCAGCGAGCAATGGTAGACCGGCCCATCTACACGCGCTCACAGTCCATCGACAGAGCTGACTCCGCCCACTCTGCCCACCTGAGGTCAGGGCATTCTGCCCCCCCCTCTCCTGCCCCAACCAGGTGACCTGCAGCCAACCGATCAGAAAGCTGCTCTGCTGAATGTGGTTCTTTGAGGAGACGCATGACCACACCTTGTTTCATTTAACCTCTCTCCTGCGTCCTGATTGGCTCACAGTGACATCACACTGTTAACTGCCTGTTTTTGTGGAATTAACCTTCAACTTCTTTTCCTGCATCTTTTTCATCTGATTTATTTTACAGCATGCAGTGGTTCTGTCGAATGAAACATTTTGTGTTACCTTCCCTTTATGTTTTTTGATATTGTTTTATGTTGTTTGTTTGATGTTCACTGCTGGGGGTGTGGTTAACAGCAGCCTCCATGTCTGTAGGTAGACAGTAATGTTGTGAATACAACATCTACTCAATGCAGCTCAAGTTTGCTAACATTGCTAACATTAACCAGGCTGATGAAACTCTGTAACCATGAAAACTGTGCCTGGTGGTCTGTGCTTCGATTAATTGATTGATGCCTTCATTCATTCATTCATTCATTCATTCATTGTCTTCAATCACGTGCAACCCTCAGGACCGTAGAGCACATTAGGCACTAGCATAGCATAGCCTAGCTAAAACACAAATCTACCTGAAAATCTTCTGTTACTATGATTATGACCACTTCACCTGCTGCCTTGCGAGCTGCTGCCTTGCTTCCTTAACGTGATGTTGGTAGTTTGATTCCTGTGTTGTTTTTTCCAACAGGTCAAACCCGCGAGGTGGATCAACCCAGACAAGTCCATCAGGAACGCCAGTCTACAGCCGCCGAGGACGCCAACTGCCCATTATCCCGCCCAAAGGAGCTCCGGACAGAAGTATGTCTTTTAGTTACCTGTCAGCTAAAAGTGCTGGCTTCGGCGGTGTCACATGATGCTGATCAGCAGATTGCAACACATTTCACACATAAACTAACCTGTACACACTGAGGTAGCTGTATTTTGAGAAGAAGTTCATCAGACAGGTTGTCCAGGGCCGAGGTTCCCCAAATAAAAAGATCACAACTGTTTCAGGAGGCAGCTGGCAGAGATACAGTTTTTAATGTTTGTTAGCATTACTGTTACTGCTGTGTGTCCTCAGCATTCATTCATATATATATGATATATATGATATTGGATTATAAATAAAATCAAAAAAAGGCCTCCATGGGCTGGTGGTGGTCTAACAGTGGGTTTTGTCTTTCAGATGGAGAACCTTCTGACACTGTGCTCACAGGTACAGACTGAGATCTGTGTATAGTTTAGTTAGTTATAGTAACACCTTAAGAACTAGAACAGTTCTGCTTCTTAGTAGTACTGTTGTGTTTGTCTTGTACTACTTTGATGTCAAACATACCTAAAAACAGGTAAGAAGGAGGTTGTGTTCAAGAAAATATGCTGCGTCCCCATCACATGCTGGGAGATGTAGTCCAACATTATGTACAGGTCAAAGTCGGTAAAAAACAGAAAGAAAAGGGTGGGGCTGAGAAGGCGAGGGGAAAAAAATGCAACAGAGAGTGAAGCACTAAATGTTGCTAACTAACTGAAATGTCCAGCAGCACAGCCAGCAGCACCACCACTGGAGCACAAGTTCAGTTTAATATTAGCAGCATCCAATTAAGTGAAGAAGTGAGTCAGACTGTCCCCAGACAGATACAGGGAAAGTAAGTATGGAACATGAGAGAGGAAGAGAGTTACCTTCTAGGGCTGATATTAGGAAATGCTATTCAGGTTGCTACATTTTTATCTAGACTGCAATGTGATGATACCTTCATTTCTATGTGAGTTTTCAAGTTAAATTAGAATACTGTGCTCTCAACACAACATCTCAGTCTCAGCCAACATAAGGCTTATTGCTCTAATTTGGATGGTATAGTATCATGAACCACAATTAAAGTATTGTGACACTCATGCCAGGCGTTGTTGTTGTTGAGTTTCCGCTGAGCCTGGGCCGGGCATAGTTAAGTCCATCCCTGCTAGAAACTGTGTTTAACGTTCCTCTTAAGAAGGTCAGCATTTGGACCTGGTCTGGCTTGAAAGACTGGCAGGCTGGTTCCTTGTGGACCCCAGGCTGAATCTATGTAAGGATGTAAGGTTCAGGTGTGCTGCAGGTTTGTTGCCAATTAAAGACATTCATTATGAAGTTGCTTACTTTTACACAGGAACCATCATGGGCTGAAGTAAATCAAATCAAAATCAAATCAAATTTTATTTGTATAGCCCAAAGTCACAAAACCACAAAACACATTGTGACACTGCTGGTCTGCCACAGCCTCCATCTAATCCCACATTATAAAGGTAGTTTCAGGTGTGTTTAGAGGATCCAGTAAGAACCTTTAAGCAGAATGAGACCTTCAGTTTTTGACTTTCTGTGGCATCAGTCAGAACTCAGTCTTTATCTGTAATCTGTATGTGATCATATCTCACCTTATCATCCATCTCACTGATCATCTTTTCTTTTTCATTTGTCTAAAATCTTTTGCTGTCCATCAGTTCTGCCCCTGGTCACCACAGGAGTGCCTCCTGTCACCAAACAAGGCCCTCCCCCTGTCAATCAACAGCCACCTCCTCTAATACGAATCCAAGCCCCACTACCTGGAACCACCCAGCCCCACCTGTCACCTGCACCAGGTCATGCACCTGGACCAGCACCTGTGCCAGCTTCTGTCCAAATAAAAGCTCCAATCCCAGCTCCTGTACCTGTCCCACACCCGGACCCTGCTTCTGCACCTATCCAACCCCCAGCTCCTGTACCTGTCCAACCCCCGGCCTCAGCTTCTGTACCTGCCCAACCCCTGGCCCCAGCTCCTGTACCTGCCAACCCCCCAGCCCCAGCTCCTGCACCCGTCCAACCCCCAGCCCCAGCTTCTGTACCTGTCCAACCCCTGGCCCCAGCTCCTGTACCTGCCAAACCCCCAGCCCCAGCTCCTGTACCTGCCAAACCCCCAGCCCCAGCTCCTGTATCTGTCCAACCCCCAGCCCCAGCTCCTGTATCTGTCCAACCCCCGGTCCCAGCTTCTGTACCTGTCCAACCCCCAGCACCGGCTTCTGTACCTGTCCAACCCCTGGTCCCAGTTCCTGTACCTGCAAACCCCCCAGTCCCAGTTCCTGTTCCTGTACAAGCCCTAGCCCCTGCACCTGTACAAACCCCGGCCCCAGCTCCAACTCCAGTCACAGCAGTGTCGAAAGCCCCACCCTCCACGCCTGCAGTTGCCTCACCCCCTACTTCTGTAGTCCAGTCACAGCCACCTCCTGTACCTGCTCCAACACCTGCCATGACAGCTACCCCTGCACCCTCACCTGCCCCTCCCCCACATACTCCAGGTGTGTACAGCACATGATTGATGTGTGTGTAAAACAGTCTGACAGTAGAACCCACAGAACCAGCAGATCCAGAAGAACCAGTAGAAACAGTAGAACCAGAAGAACCATTAGATTCAATAGAAACAGTAGATCAAGTAGATCCAGAAGTAAGGATGCACCGATCCATCCGTCGGCTGAACATCAGCATTGGCTGATGTTCGCCTCCATAATTGCCATCAGCCATCGGCAAATAAAGATGACGTTCACTGGCAATGGCTGATGATTATATGTTGATTTACATGAACATGTTGAGGAGAAGCCTTTCTTTTTTTTCTGTTTTTTTGGAGGCTCCAAAACCCCACTGCACACGTCTCTGGCACATTGTGTATGCACTGTGGTTTTGGCCCGTCCTGCACGCGACTTCAAACTCCACCAGGAGTATTTCAGAAATCTGCCCGCTCGAGGTGCTCTGTATAGATTGACGCATGCTACTTGTGTCAAGCATCAAAAATAGAATAGACACATATTCAGCGTGTGACCAAGTGTAGAGACACTTCTAGGATGCTTTGAGAAAAATCCATGTTATGTAGTTTGCAATACATGTAACAAAGAAAAAACACTGGCCTTCAGTCAAGTTGTTATTTTAAACATTGGTATCGGCTCAGAATTTCACAATTGGTGTATCCCTATCCAGAAGGAACAGTAGAACCAATAGATCAAGTATAACCAGAAGAACCAATATATCCAGTAGAGCTAGAAGAACCAGTAGATCCAGTAGATTGAGAAGAAACAGAAGATCCAGTAGAACCAGTAGCTGGTGCAGTCAGATATGTTTGTGTTATTCATTGGTTTCTGATGTTCTTTGTTACATCACACTGATGTCATCACTTCCCACCTGTCCATGTTAGAGCCAGACAGACGCTCAGCGACACCTGGAGGGACAAGAAAAGGCAAGTTAGGGTCTCAGAGGTGTATTCTGGTGTATCTGATGATGCGTTCAGGTGATCCTCGTCAGCTCTTAAAGCATCGAGTAAAGACTTGATGATGAATACTGGGATTTGACTTGTCCTGCTGGTTTAACTGGTCACTGTAGTTTGACCAATCATCTCTCTGACATGATGCAGAGGTCACATGGGAGGATCAGCAGAAGAAAACAGCCAATGGTATGGTACCACCTGTCAGCCACACCCACCCCTAGACAGGTAGCCCATCCCCCCGTAGAATGCTCAATCATGTAACATGTTAGTCACCTGAGTGTTGAGAGGAGGAAGTGGATTGGTTTGATATCCTGTGTCTGATGCTGTATTCACCTGTCTGTCCGTCCACCTGTCTGTCTGACAAACTATGACATCAGATTATTGTACTCACCTTTCATCTTCTGTCCCTGCAGGTGCGATGAAGGATCCATCAAAGGTGAACAGACTGAAATGCGTCATCAACCTATGACACAATACATACATCACTGATGATGCTGTATGTCTGCTCACCTGTTCACCTGTCTGTGTTTCCAGATGAGGGACAGTCTGTCTTTTAAATCATCAGACAGTGATGTCAGCGACATGTCAGCCATGTCCACCAACATCCGATCTGTCCGTAGGATCAGGTGAGACCAGCAGCCAATCACAACCCGGGATTCATCAGATTAAAGTTGTGATTGGACATTAACAAACATGTTCACACACAAGTCAAATCAAATCATATTTTATTTGTACAGCCCAAAAACAGAATCACAAAACACATTTTGCTTCGGAGGGCTTTACAGTCTGTACAGGGAGTGACACCCTCTGTCCTTAGACCCTCGGTTCCAGTGAGGAAAAACTTTGAGAAAAACCTTTAACAGGGAAAACATGTGGAAGAAACCTCAGGAAGAGCCACAGAGGAGAGATCCCTCTCCCAGGACGGACAGACGTGCAATGGATGTCACATGTACAGAACAATCAACACAAACATGTCGTACAATTACAATGAATGATAGAATGTATGTGTAGTGGACATAATGTAGTGGACGTCATGCAGGACCACAGCAGGAGCCACGATCGATGAGAACCTGCTGGACGACAGAGCACAGAACTCCAGGGAAGAAGTTTAGTTAGTAACGGCAGGCAGGCTGGCTGGCTGGTTGAGTCCTATGGCTGCATAATTTAAGTGATGACCTGAGCCAGCACTAACTATAAGCACTATCAAAAAGGAAACTCTTAAGTCTACTCTTGAAGGTCTTGCTCTGCCTCCTGAACCCAGAAAGGTAGTTTGTTCCACAGAAGAGGAGCTTGATAGCTGAAAGCTCTGGCTCCCAGTCTACTTATGGAAACTATGGGAACCACAAGGAACCCAGCATTCTGAGAGTGCAGTGTTCTAGAGGGGTAGTAAGGTACTATGAGTTCTTTTAGATATGATGGTGCCTGGCCATGAAGAGCTTTGTACGTAAGGAGAAGAATTTTAAATTCTATTCTTCTGAATTCTGAATTAGCTGCAAAGTCCTCAGAGACTTATTGGAGCAGCCTGATAACAAAGAGTTACAATAGTCCAGGCTAGAAGTAACAAATGCATGGACTAGTTTTTCTGCATTTGTTTTACATGGACATTAAAGGATTTTTATATCCTTAAGGCATGCTTGGAGTTTATTTAACTGATTGGTTTCATCAGGGTTGATTGATAAATTATATTGGATTTGTATTGGATTGGAGTGGACTAAACACAGTACTAAGACTATCATTGTGGTTGTCCACATGAATATTAAAGTCACCTACAATGATTACTTTATCTGTTTTAAGGATCAAGCCCGATGCAAATTCTGCAAATTCAGATAAAAATTCAGAGTAAGGGCCAGGAGCGCGATATATTATAACAAATAGGATTGGCTGTACTGTTTTCCATGTTGGGTGAGTGAGGCTAAGAACAAGACTTTCAAATGAATTAGAATTTAGTTTAGGTTTAGGATTTATTAATAGACTTGAGTCAAATATGGCTCCAACTCCGCCACCTCGACCATTACTTCGAGGAATATGAGTGTTACAATGACTGGGAGGAGTGGATTCATTTAAGCTAACATATTCACCCTCCTGCAGCCAGGTTTCAGTGAGACAAAATAAATCAATATCATAATCAGATATTAATTCATTGACTAAAACAGCTTTAGAGGACAAGGACCACATTTAATTCTCTTACTTTGAACTGTTGGAGATGTTGATTTCATTTTTTATGTTTTCATCGTGAACACCTCTTCTGTTTGTTTCATCTTTAAACAATGTAGGTGGACGGGGGACAGACACAGTCTCTATACTAAAGTATTGGGTGGGCAACTGCTCTAATGGAGGCGCAGAGAAGCGTGTAAGACTGCAGCTCTGCTTCCTGGTCTCAACTTGGGACTGTCACGGTTTTGGTTGACTAATAAATTTGGCCATATTTCTAGATATGAGAGCTGCTACATCCAAAGTGGGGTGGATGCCGTCTCTCCTAATCAGACTAGGTTTTCCCCAGAAAGGTGTCCAACTATCTATGAAGCCTACATTGTTTGTGTCATTCATATTTATACCATCAACACATCTCACATCTGGCTTCTCCCACTGTGGTTCTGTCTTTTTAGTATGTTCACATTTGCATGTTTGTTACATGTGTCGTGCATGATCGGGTTACTATTCATTACTCTTTCTCCTGCTGCATGCTGCTGTTCCACCTCTCATTGGCTTAAACAGTCAGGCGGAGTCTCTGCAGGGCCAATCAGGGGAGCTGGGGTCAGGGTCAGAGGGCACACAGGAAGTAGTGGGTATGGCAAATGACTGCGCCACGCCTCAAAAGAGCGACTCGATGGACGAGGGAGAGGACGAGGAGCCTGAGCCCGCAAAGTAAGCCACCAATCAACGCTCAACGAGTGCTCCAGACCATTCACCACAGCAACAGTAGTGATTAGAGTAGTGACCCCACCCTCTCCCTCTATGTGACCCCCACCTCTCCCGTCAGGTGTTTTGACAGGTGTGGTTGTTCCTCTCTCCTCCTGCAGGGCATCGTCAGCATCTGGTGCTCCTCTCACAAAGTCATCAAGTGTGGGTGGAGAGATCTGCTCGCTGAGCAGAAACGACGACGACGATGACGACAAAAAGCGGCGCTCGAGCTTCGGTGCGAAGATGATGGGAATGGTTGGACTTGGGAAGAAGAGTCAGAGCGCCTCCCAGCTCAACCCTGAGGGTCAGTCCCAGTTTGACCAGTACGTAACATCATCTGACGTCAGATATTAAACTCTTATTCTCTCTGTCTCCCTCCATCCATCCATCCTCCAGAGGAGGAGAAGAAGAAAAAGGTGGTGAGACTTCCGGTCCAGAGGAGTGTAGAAACGGGATTGGCCATTGAGTTTAAATCTCGTTTCACCCGACAACAGAGTCGCGACCCGGACGCGGAGGATCCGAAACCTGGAGCGTATGAATGACTTCCTGTTCCCACTCCTCTTTTTTTATCTGTGACTCCTCTTTTTAATCTGAATCCTCTTTAATCTGTCATTCTTCTTTTTAATCTGTCACTCCTCTTTTTAATCTGTGACATCTCTTTAATCTCTTCAGTTTGATATTTCCTGGAGTGAAATTGGCTTCAGACAAACAGTTCACAGGATTTCTTGAGGGATTAGGCCCCGCCCAGCTGGCTGGACGCCAGACTCTTGCCACGCCCCCTATGGGTAATGACCAATCAAAAGTTTACAATAATTTTTTTTTTTATATATACATATATATTTAGGTAGGTGTGAAATGAACATCGAACAAAATGCAATGAATGAACAGAAGAAAAATCTAAATCAGATCTATATTTGGTGTGACCACTCTTTGCCTTTAAACAGCTGTTCAGAACAGTTCTTCAGATCCTTCTGTCTGCCTGTGACATCAAAGTGTCACCACAGCCTTACCTTGGCAGCAGAGTCTGACTGTTCCTCACCCAGTTTGAATCTGTTTCTGTTTCAGTTAATGTCTCTGTTTTACCCTTCACATGAAACTGATGATCATTAACACCTGTTAGGTACAACTGGTTGATCACACACCTGACTGACTATAATCCTATAAAACCCATGACTCTCTTCAAGTGAACCTGTAACAACTGATGCTGTTTGAAAACAAAGGGTAGAAACATCAAATATAGATTTATCTATATCTATAGATTTATTTTTTTTTATTTTGTTCATTAACTTAAGCATTTTTTAATAATTTTGAAAGACATATATAGTACAGTATATGTACTATATGCTGTACTGTTCAGTATATCAGTGTTTATATTTACATGAGTGTAGAAGAAAAACAACTGTGACACTGATCTGTTTATTTTTTGATGTATTAATACGCAGAATGTCATGGCACAATAAAATGCTGTTACATCACTGTGACGTCATGTAACACAAGCTCTGATTGGCTGTTTGGTCGTCAGGTGACATACAGATTGGGATGGTGTACAGAAAGGAGCGCCTGGACGTGGAGGTGATCCGAGCTCGAGGTCTTGTGGGAAAACAAGGCAACAAGAATACTCCAGGTAACACAAATAGACACTGTACGTAGCAGTACAAACATGATGTCTATATATTGTGTGTATTACTATATATATTTGTGTGTGTGTGTGTGTGTGTGTGTGTGTGTGTAGCTCCGTACGTGAAGGTGTATCTGATGGATAACGGGAAGTGTGTGTTGAAGCGAAGAACTCGTTTGGCGAGAAAAACACTCGACCCTCTTTATCAACAGCAGCTGCAGTTTGAAGAAAACCCAGAAGGAAAAGTTCTGCAGGTACACAAGTTCATATTACATACATACACATACAAACAGAACCAGTCCAGACTCAGTTGGTTCTGACTGGCTCTGTTGAAAAAACAAACTTCTGTAACATCATTTCTGTCTCTGCAGATCATCGTGTGGGGTGACTACGGGCGAATGGATCACAAATCCTTCATGGGCGCTGCTCAGATCCTATTGGATGATCTGGACCTGTCGAACATGGTGATTGGTTGGTTTAAACTGTTTCCAGCCACCTCGTTGGTGGACCCCGCTTTGGCCCCACTGACCAATAAGGAGACAGAGGGCAGTAAATCGTAGCATAAGAGGGGCAGGATTTACAGTATCGCCATAGCAACAGGCCAGGAGGAGACAGGAGGGGACATGCTGTTGCTAGGCAGAGCCTAAAAAAAGTCCCATGATCCTCCTCTGCTGCTGCATGCTGCATGATGACATCATAACGATGTCATAACAGTGCTAAAATGTTGTCAACAAGAGGAAGAGGGAGGCTCCGCCCCATGATGCTCAGACAGGAAATGACTCTCCCAGGGAGGGCAGGGCAACGCAGCAAAGGATGCTGGGAAAAGGAGGGACAGGAGAGGCCTCCAGCTACAAGCCAATCAGAGCAACTCCTCAGGAGTCATGTGACTGTTAGAGGCATGTCCACAAAAAACACTGACTCTGATAGTTTCCATGGAGACAGGGAACATGGAGGTCTGGTTCTTTATGTTTTTGCATGGAACTTTAGAACATAAGAAACATCAACTGTGAAAAAGTTAAAGAACATGAGAACATGAAAAATAAAAAAATTCAACTCGGTTTTCTGAAAATGTGTTTTAAATGACAGTTCTACAGTACTACAACACTGAAAGATTCTGGTTCTCTAAGGTTCCATAGGTATCACTGAAAGATTCTGGTTCTATGAAGGTTCTACAGGCATCACTGAAAGGTTCTTGTTCTATGAATCTTGAGTCTGCCTGCGAGGTAAGACAGGTTTTTTATTTAAAACTTTATTTACTTTATTTAAAAAGGTGGTGAGGAACTTCATCATGATTGATGATTGATTGATGACCAATTAACCTTTTCCAATCATGTTGCCTCAGTTGCCCGATCATGCCACTTTGCACTTTACGATATCAGTAAAATCAGACCTTACCTAACGCAACATGCCACTCAGCTCCTGACCCAAGCTGTGGTCATTTCAAGGCTAGACTACTGTAATGCTCTTCTGATGGGTCACCCAGCCTGCACAGTGAAACCTCTTCAGATGATTCAGAATGTGGCTGCGCACCTGGTCTACAACCAACCCAAAAGGCCACATGTAACCCCACTGCTCATCGAGCTCCACTGGCTGCCTGTTGCAGCCTGTATTAAATTCAAAGCGCTAATGCTCGCATACAAAGTTGTCTCTTTTTCTGCACCTACCTGAACACCCTTATACAGACATATGTTACCTCACGTCCACTGCGCTCCTCCAATGAGCAACGCCTGGCTCTGCCACCCGTACACTCAGGACAGTCCACTTCTTTCGTCTTTGTTCCCTGTTGGTGGAAAACACTACCAGTTCCTACCAGATCAGGGGTGTCCCTCTCTACCTTTAAAAAACTTCTGAAGACTCAACTCTTCAGAGATGACCTTATTCTGTCGTTTTTTTTATTTGTTTCTTTGTTGTTTCTTTTTCATTTTTTATTCGTTTTTTTATTCTGTTGTTCTTTTTTTGTCATTTTTTTATTCGGTTGTTCTTTTTTCTCGTTTTTATTCTTTTGTTCTTTTTTCTTGTTTTTTATTCTGTCGTTCTTTTTTGTCATTTTTTTTGTTTTTTATTCTGTCGTTTTTATTCTGTTCATTTTTTTCATTTTTGTCATTTTTTTTAGGGCCCGAGCACGCACTGTGCAGGGCCCTATTGTTTTTCGTTTGGTCATTTTCTTCCCCAAAGTATATCGCGTTTTCGACGGCCTATATGTCCTCGAAAAACTCACGAAAATTTGCCTACCCCCGCCCAAAGTCAGACGTAAAATTACGTATTTTGGGGGTCTCACACATGGACGTACAAAAATGGCTCTACAGCACCACCTACGTTTTTGTTTTTGGAGGAGCATCTGGACACGGTTTCATCCACCAGCACGAAATTTTGTGGGAGTATGTAAACTACCGAGACACACAAAAATAGTCTCTTGGAGACCTTGTGTTTTTGGGGTCATTTTCAGGGGTTGTATTTGAACGAACTCCTCCTAGAGCTTTCATCCTATCTGTTTGAAATTTGCCGTGTGTGTTCATAAGGCCTCGACCATGAAAATTTATCAAAATCGTGAGTTTCGGATTTACTGCGTCAGAGGGGCGGGGCCACGAAATTTGGCGTGTTGGCACGAAATTTCGACGTACCATAACTTTGCCAAAAGTACTCCAATCTTCACCAAACTTCTGATATATAATCGCAGTCTGGCCTAGAATACATTTCCATAAAAATATTTGGAGATCTTCACAGCGCCTCCTAGCGGTGACAGAAAAGACCACTTTTACGAAAATGACATCCAGCTCGGAAAATATTGACCATATCCACCTCAAACTAGGTGGAGATGTTGTCAACGCCTTGGTGTTGACATTTGAGAAAGAATTTCAACCTTTCATCAGAGGGCGTGGCCGTGACAGCGCGCCAGAGTCAAACGTGCAGATTTTTTCGGTTAAAAAAAACAAACTCTATTGACTTTTTGGGTGGTTTTCAGGCAAGTCTGTTGGGCTTTCATATACTTTGTCAGAGCTGTCTGAACCTTCTGTTGGTTATTTAGGTCTATATTCTGCAAAGATCGGCTGCATAATTAATTAGGGGGTGGGGCAAAATTGCTCTATAGCACCCCCTTGAATTTTTCTTTCAGGCAGCTCTGCCAAAGTTTTGGACACAGAGTTATGAAACCTTAGCCGAATTGTAGACGAAGACAAGATCTACAAAAAAGTCTCTTGGAGCAATGGGCTAAAATGAACAGGAAGCGAGATATTTAACAATGAATATCACCATTTTTGGTGTTTCGAGCTGATTGAGAAGGAGTTATATTTGAATGAACTCCTCCTAGGGATTTTATCCAATTCACTTCAAACTTGGTAGATGTCTTGAATAAAAGTTATAAAAATCATGAATTGTGAGGAAACTGTGTGGGTGTGGCGCTCCATCAAATTTTGACCCTTTGATACAACATTCAAACTCCATTTACTTTTTTGGCTGTTTTTTAAGGCAAAGCTGTTGTGCTTCAATACTTTCTCAGACCTGTCTAAAACTTCTTGTTGTTCAAACCAATATTTTGCACATTTTGGCTACATAATTAATTAGTGGGCGTGGCGAACTTGCTCCATAGCGCCCCCTTGATGTTTTCTTTGAGGCAGCCCCACCACAATTTTGGACACAGAATTGTGAAACCTCAGCCGATTTGTAGAAGATGGCAAGACCTACAAAAAAGTCTCTTGGAGTAACGGGCTAAAATTGACAGGAAGCAAGATATTTAAGAATGAAAATCAACATTTTTGGTGTTCGGTCTGGTTGAGAAGGGGTCCTATTTGAACAAACTCCTCCTAGGGAATTTATCCACTTGACTTCAAACTTGGTAGGTGTGTTCACATAGACTTTCTGAATAAAAGTTGAAGTTGAAGATGATAAATTTTGAGGAAACTGTGTGGCCGTGGCGCTCCGTCAGATTTGACCATTTGTCCCAATTCTGGCTAATGTGTGTGGTCAACTTGCACGAACTGCTTTGATGGCTTGGAAGGCTCGCGTGTTTTCTGCCTGGTGCCTTCCGCCAGCCCATCGAGTTGCGCGGGAGTGCGAGGGCCCGTCCAATGCTGCTTGCAGCTTTAATTTCTCTTTTTTTTATTCTGTCGTTCTTTTTGTCATTTTTGTAAAAATTTTTATTCTGTCGTTCTTTTTGTCGTTTTTTCGTTTTTTATTCTGTGGTTCTTTTTCTTTTTTTGTTCTGTCGTTTTTTTCGTTTTTATTCTGTCATTCTTTCTGTCGTTTTTTAATCTGTCGTTCTTTTTTGTCATTTTTTATTCTGTCGTTCTCTGTCGTTTTTTATTCTGTCATTCTTTTTTGTCGTTTTTTGTCATTTTTTATTGTCGTTCTTTTTTGTTGTTTTTTCGTTTTTTATTCTGTTGTTCTTTTTTTCGTTTTTTTATTCTGTCGTTCTTTTTTGTCGTTTTTTTATTCTGTCGTTCTTTTTGTTGTTTTTTTTTCATTTTTTATTCTGTCGTTCCTTTGTCGTTTTTTTCCGTTTTTTATTCTGTCGTTCTTTTTTGTTGTTTTTTCCATTTTTTATTCTGTTGTTCTTTTTGTCATTTTTTATTCTGTCGTTCTTTTTTGTCGTTTTTTATTCCGTCGTTCTTTTTGTCGTTTTTTTTTCATTTTTTATTCTGTCGTTCTTTTTGTCGTTTTTTTCATTTTTTATTCTGTCGTTCTTTTTTGTCGTTTTTTTTCCATTTTTTATTCTGTCGTTCTGTTTTGTCGTTTTTTTCCATTTTTTATTCTGTTGTTCTTTTTTGTCGTTTTTTATTCTGTCGTTCTTTTTGTCGTTTTTTTTGTTTTTTTATTCTGTCGTTCTTTTTTGTCGTTTTTTCTTTCATTTTTTATTCTGTCGTTCTTTTTGTCGTTTTTTTTTCATTTTTTATTCTGTCGTTCTTTTTGTCGTTTTTTTCTGTTTTTTATTCTTTCGTTCTTTTTGTCGTTTTTTATTCTGTTGTTCTCTTTTGTCGTTTTTTATTCCGTCGTTCTTTTTGTTGTTGTTTTTTTCATTTTTTATTCTGTCGTTCTTTTTGTCGTTTTTTTCCGTTTTTTATTCTGTTATTCTTTTTTGTCGTTTTTTGTTCTGTCGTTCTTTTTTGTCGTTTTTTTTCATTTTTTATTCTGTCGTTCTTTTTGTCGTTTTTTTCTGTTTTTTATTCTTTCGTTCTTTTTGTCGTTTTTTATTCTGTTGTTCTTTTTTTGTCGTTTTTTATTCCGTCGTTCTTTTTGTTGTTGTTTTTTTTCATTTTTTATTCTGTCGTTCTTTTTTGTGTTCTTTTTTTTCATTTTTTATTCTGTCGTTCTTTTTGTTGTTTTTTTTGCTTTTTTTAATTCTGTCGTTCCTTTTTGTCGTTTTTTTTTTCATTTTTTTATTCTGTCGTTCTTTTTGTCGTTTTTTATTCTGTCGTTCTTTTTTGTAGTTTTTTATTCCGTCGTTCTTTTTGTCGTTTTTTTTTTCATTTTTTATTCTGTCGTTCTTTTTGTCGTTTTTTTTTCATTTTTTATTCTGTCGTTCCTTTTGTTGTTGATTTTTCATTTTTTATTCTGTCGTTCTTTTTTGTGGTTTTTTTTCATTTTTTATTCTGTCGTTCTTTTTGTTGTTTTTCTTTTTTTATTCTGTCGTTCCTTTTTGTCGTTTTTTTTTCATTTTTTTATTCTGTCGTTCTTTTTGTCGTTTTTTATTCTGTCGTTCTTTTTTGTCGTTTTTTTATTCCGTTGTTCTTTTTGTCGTTTTTTTTCATTTTTTTATTCTGTTGTTCTTTTTTGTCGTTTTTTATTCTGTCGTTCTTTTTGTCGTTTTTTTTGTTTTTTTATTCTGTCGTTGTTTTTTGTCGTTTTTTTCCGTTTTTTATTCTGTTGTTCTTTTTTGTCGTTTTTTGTTCTGTCGTTCTTTTTTGTCGTTTTTTTTTCATTTTTTATTCTGTCGTTCTTTTTGTCGTTTTTTTCTGTTTTTTTATTCTTTCGTTCTTTTTGTCGTTTTTTATTCTGTTGTTCTTTTTTGTCGTTTTTTATTCCGTCGTTCTTTTTGTTGTTTTTTTCATTTTTTATTCTGTCGTTCTTTTTTGTGGTTTTTTTTCATTTTTTATTCTGTCGTTCTTTTTGTTGTTTTTTTTCTTTTTTTATTCTGTCGTTCCTTTTTGTCGTTTTTTTTTTTCATTTTTTATTCTGTCGTTCTTTTTGTCGTTTTTTATTCTGTCGTTCTTTTTTGTCGTTTTTTATTCCGTCGTTCTTTTTGTCGTTTTTTTTTTCATTTTTTATTCTGTCGTTCTTTTTGTCGTTTTTTTCATTTTTTATTCTGTCGTTCTTTTTGTCGTTTTTTATTCCGTCGTTCTTTTTGTCGTTTTTTTCATTTTTTATTCTGTCGTTCTTTTTTGTCGTTTTTTTTTTCATTTTTTATTCTGTCGTTCTTTTTGTCGTTTTTTTATTCTGTCGTTCTTTTTGTCGTTTTTTCATTTTTTATTCTGTCGTTCTTTTTGTCGTTTTTTATTCCGTCGTTCTTTTTGTCGTTTTTTTTTCATTTTTTATTCTGTCGGTTTTTTTTGTCGTTTCTTTTTCATTTTTTATTCTGTCGTTCTTTTTTGTCGTTTGTTTTTCATTTTTTATTCTGTCGTTCTTTTTGTCGTTTTTTTTCATTTTTTATTCTGTCGTTCTTTTTGTCGTTTTTCTTTCATTTTTTATTCTGTCGTTCTTTTTGTCGTTTTTTTTTCATTTTTTATTCTGTCGTTCTTTTTTGTCATTTTTTTCCATTTTTTATTCTGTCGTTCTTTTTGTCGTTCTTTTTGTCGTTTTTTATTCCGTCGTTCTTTTTGTCGTTTTTTTCATTTTTTATTCTGTCGTTCTTTTTTGTCGTTTTTTTTTTCATTTTTTATTCTGTCGTTCTTTTTGTCGTTTTTTTATTCTGTCGTTCTTTTTGTCGTTTTTTCATTTTTTATTCTGTCGTTCTTTTTGTCGTTTTTTATTCCGTCGTTCTTTTTGTCGTTTTTTTTTCATTTTTTATTCTGTCGGTTTTTTTTGTCGTTTCTTTTTCATTTTTTATTCTGTCGTTCTTTTTTGTCGTTTGTTTTTCATTTTTTATTCTGTCGTTCTTTTTGTCGTTTTTTTTCATTTTTTATTCTGTCGTTCTTTTTGTCGTTTTTTTTGTTTTTTTATTCTGTCGTTCTTTTTTGTCGTTTTTTTTTTTCATTTTTTTATTCTGTCGTTCTTTTTTGTCTTTTTTTATTCTGTCGTTTTTTTTTTCATTTTTTATTCTGTCGTTCTTTTTTGTCGTTTGTTTTTCATTTTTTATTCTGTCGTTCTTTTTGTCGTTTTTTTTTCATTTTTTATTCTGTCGTTCTTTTTGTCGTTTTTTTTCATTTTTTATTCTGTCGTTCTTTTTTGTCATTTTTTTCCATTTTTTATTCTGTCGTTCTTTTTGTCGTTTTTTTTGTTTTTTTATTCTGTCGTTCTTTTTTGTCGTTTTTTTTTCATTTTTTATTCTGTCGTTCTTTTTTGTCGTTTGTTTTTCATTTTTTATTCTGTCATTCTTTTTGTCGTTTTTTTTTTCATTTTTTATTCTGTCGTTCTTTTTTGTCATTTTTTTCCATTTTTTATTCTGTTGTTCTTTTTGTCGTTTTTTTTGTTTTTTTATTCTGTCGTTCTTTTTTGTCGTTTTTTTTCATTTTTTTATTCTGTCGTTCTTTTTTGTCATTTTTTTCCATTTTTTATTCTGTTGTTCTTTTTGTCGTTTTTTTTGTTTTTTTATTCTGTCGTTCTTTTTTGTCGTTTTTTTTCATTTTTTTATTCTGTCGTTCTTTTTTGTCTTTTTTTATTCTGTCGTTTTTTTTTCATTTTTTATTCTGTCGTTCTTTTTTGTCGTCTGTTTTTCATTTTTTATTCTGTCGTTCTTTTTGTCGTTTTTTTTCATTTTTTATTCTGTCGTTCTTTTTGTCGTTTTTTTTGTTTTTTTATTCTGTCGTTCTTTTTTGTCGTTTTTTTTTCATTTTTTTATTCTGTCGTTCTTTTTTGTCTTTTTTTATTCTGTCGTTTTTTTTTCATTTTTTATTCTATCGTTCTTTTTTGTCGTTTGTTTTTCATTTTTTATTCTGTCGTTCTTTTTGTCGTTTTTTTTTCATTTTTTATTCTGTCGTTCTTTTTGTCGTTTTTTTTGTTTTTTTATTCTGTCGTTCTTTTTTGTCGTTTTTTTTCATTTTTTTATTCTGTCGTTCTTTTTTGTCTTTTTTTATTCTGTCGTTTTTTTTCATTTTTTATTCTGTCGTTCTTTTTTGTCGTTTGTTTTTCATTTTTTATTCTGTCGTGCTTTTTGTCGTTTTTTTTTCATTTTTTATTCTGTCGTTCTTTTTGTCGTTTTTTTCATTTTTTATTCTGTCGTTCTTTTTTGTCATTTTTTTCCATTTTTTATTCTGTTGTTCTTTTTGTCGTTTTTTTTGTTTTTTTATTCTGTCGTTCTTTTTTGTCGTTTTTTTTTCATTTTTTATTCTGTCGTTCTTTTTTGTCGTTTGTTTTTCATTTTTTATTCTGTCGTTCTTTTTGTCGTTTTTTTTTCATTTTTTATTCTGTCGTTCTTTTTGTCGTTTTTTTTGTTTTTTTATTCTGTCGTTCTTTTTTGTCATTTTTTTCATTTTTTTATTCTGTCGTTCTTTTTTGTCTTTTTTTATTCTGTCATTTTTTTTGTTTTTTATTCTGTCGTTCTGTTTTGTCGTTTTTTTCCGTTTTTTATTCTGTCGTTCTTTTTTGTCATTTTTTTCCATTTTTTATTCTGTCGTTTTTGTCGTTTTCTTTCATTTTTTATTCTGTTGTTCTTTTTGTCGTTTTTTTGTTTTTTTATTCTGTCGTTCTTTTTTGTCATTTTTTTCATTTTTTTATTCTGTCGTTCTTTTTGTCGTTTTTTTCTTTTTTTATTCTGTCGTCCTTTTTGTCGTTTTTTATTCTGTCGTTCTTTTTGTCATTTTTTTCATTTTTTATTCCGTCGTTCTTTTTGTCGTTTTTTTTCCATTTTTTATTCTGTCGTTTTTTTTTGTCGTTTCTTTTTCATTTTTTATTCTGTCGTTCTTTTTGTCGTTTTTTTTTCATTTTTTATTCTGTCGTTCTTTTTGTCGTTTTTTTTTTCATTTTTTATTCTGTCGTTCTTTTTTGTCGTTTTTTATTCTGTCGTTCTTTTTTGTCGTTTTTTTTTTCATTTTTTTATTCTGTCGTTCTTTGTGTTGTTTTTTTCATTTTTTATTCTGTCGTTCTTTTTTGTCATTTTTTTCCATTTTTTATTCTGTCGTTTTTGTCGTTTTCTTTCATTTTTATTCTGTTGTTCTTTTTGTCGTTTTTTTGTTTTTTTATTCTGTCGTTCTTTTTTGTCATTTTTTTCATTTTTTTATTCTGTCGTTCTTTTTGTCGTTTTTTTCATTTTTTATTCTGTCGTTCTTTTTGTCGTTTTTTATTCTGTCGTTCTTTTTGTCATTTTTTTCATTTTTTATTCCGTCGTTCTTTTTGTCGTTTTTTTTTCATTTTTTATTCTGTCGGTTTTTTTTTGTCGTTTCTTTTTCATTTTTTATTCTGTCGTTCTTTTTGTCGTTTTTTTTTTCATTTTTTATTCTGTCGTTCTTTTTGTCGTTTTTTTATTCATTTTTTATTCTGTCGTTCTTTTTTGTCGTTTTTTATTCTGTCGTTCTTTTTTGTCGTTTTTTATTCTGTCGTTATTTTTTGTCGTTTTTTTTTCATTTTTTTATTCTGTCGTTCTTTTTTGTCGTTTTTTTTCATTTTTTATTCTGTCGTTCTTTTTGTCATTTTTTATTCTGTCGTTCTTTTTGTCGTTTTTTGTACATTTTTTATTCTGTCGTTCTTTTTGTCGTTTTTTTTGTTTTTTTATTCTGTCGTTATTTTTTCTTGTTTTTTCATTTTTTTATTCTGTTGTTCTTTTTGTCGTTTTTTTCGTTTTTTATTCTGTCGTTATTTTTTCTCGTTTTTTTCATTTTTTTATTCTGTCGTTCTTTTTGTCGTTTTTTTCATTTTTTATTCTGTCGTTCTTTTTTGTCTTTTTTTATTCTGTCATTTTTTTGTTTTTTATTCTGTCGTGTTTTGTCGTTTTTTTCCGTTTTTTATTCTGTCGTTCTTTGTCTCGTTTTTTTCATTTTTTATTCTGTCGTTCTTTTTTGTCATTTTTTTCCATTTTTTATTCTGTCGTTTTTGTCGTTTTTTTTCATTTTTTATTCTGTTGTTCTTTTTGTCGTTTTTTTTGTTTTTTTATTCTGTCGTTCTTTTTTGTCATTTTTTTTCATTTTTTTATTCTGTCGTTCTTTTTGTCGTTTTTTTCATTTTTTATTCTGTCGTTCTTTTTGTCGTTTTTTATTCTGTCGTTCTTTTTGTCATTTTTTATTCTGTCGTTCTTTTTGTCGTTTTTTATTCCGTCGTTCTTTTTGTCGTTTTTTTTTCATTTTTTATTCTGTCGTTCTTTTTTGTCGTTTGTTTTTCATTTTTTATTCTGTCGTTCTTTTTGTCGTTTTTTTTCATTTTTTATTCTGTCGTTCTTTTTGTCGTTTTTTGTACATTTTTTAATTCTGTCGTTCTTTTTGTCGTTTTTTTTTTCATTTTTTATTTTGTCATTCTTTTTGTCGTTTTTTTCATTTTTTTATTGTGTCGTTCTTTTTGTCATTTTTTTATTCTGTCGTTCTTTTTTGTCGTTTTTTTTTCATTTTTTATTCTGTCGTTCTTTTTTGTCGTTTCTTTTTCATTTTTTATTCTGTCGTTCTTTTTTGTCTTTTTTTATTCAGTCATTTTTTTTGTTTTTTATTCTGTCATTGTGTTTTGTCGTTTTTTATTCTGTTCTTTTTTGTTGTTTTTTATTCTGTCGTTCTTTTTTTCATTTTTTATTTTGTCGTTTTTTTCATTTTTTATTCTGTCGTTATTTTTGTCTTTTTTTTCATTTTTTATTCTGTCGTTCTTTTTGTCGTTTTTTATTCCGTTGTTCTTTTTGTCGTTTTTTTTTTCATTTTTTATTCTGTCGTTCTTTTTTGTCGTTTGTTTTTCATTTTTTATTCTGTCGTTCTTTTTGTCGTTTTTTTTCATTTTTTATTCTGTCGTTCTTTTTGTCGTTTTTTGTACATTTTTTTATTCTGTCGTTCTTTTTGTCGTTTTTTTTTTCATTTTTTATTTTGTCGTTCTTTTTGTCGTTTTTTTCATTTTTTTATTCTGTCGTTCTTTTTGTCATTTTTTTATTCTGTCGTTCTTTTTTGTCGTTTTTTTTTCATTTTTTATTCTGTCGTTCTTTTTTGTCGTTTGTTTTTCATTTTTTATTCTGTCATTCTTTTTGTCGTTTTTTTTTTCATTTTTTATTCTGTCGTTCTTTTTTGTCATTTTTTTCCATTTTTTATTCTGTTGTTCTTTTTGTCGTTTTTTTTGTTTTTTTATTCTGTCGTTCTTTTTTGTCGTTTTTTTTCATTTTTTTATTCTGTCGTTCTTTTTTGTCATTTTTTTCCATTTTTTATTCTGTTGTTCTTTTTGTCGTTTTTTTTGTTTTTTTATTCTGTCGTTCTTTTTTGTCGTTTTTTTTCATTTTTTTATTCTGTCGTTCTTTTTTGTCTTTTTTTATTCTGTCGTTTTTTTTTCATTTTTTATTCTGTCGTTCTTTTTTGTCGTCTGTTTTTCATTTTTTATTCTGTCGTTCTTTTTGTCGTTTTTTTTCATTTTTTATTCTGTCGTTCTTTTTGTCGTTTTTTTTGTTTTTTTATTCTGTCGTTCTTTTTTGTCGTTTTTTTTTCATTTTTTTATTCTGTCGTTCTTTTTTGTCTTTTTTTATTCTGTCGTTTTTTTTTCATTTTTTATTCTGTCGTTCTTTTTTGTCGTTTGTTTTTCATTTTTTATTCTGTCGTTCTTTTTGTCGTTTTTTTTTCATTTTTTATTCTGTCGTTCTTTTTGTCGTTTTTTTTGTTTTTTTATTCTGTCGTTCTTTTTTGTCGTTTTTTTTCATTTTTTTATTCTGTCGTTCTTTTTTGTCTTTTTTTATTCTGTCGTTTTTTTTCATTTTTTATTCTGTCGTTCTTTTTTGTCGTTTGTTTTTCATTTTTTATTCTGTCGTGCTTTTTGTCGTTTTTTTTTCATTTTTTATTCTGTCGTTCTTTTTGTCGTTTTTTTCATTTTTTATTCTGTCGTTCTTTTTTGTCATTTTTTTCCATTTTTTATTCTGTTGTTCTTTTTGTCGTTTTTTTTGTTTTTTTATTCTGTCGTTCTTTTTTGTCGTTTTTTTTTCATTTTTTATTCTGTCGTTCTTTTTTGTCGTTTGTTTTTCATTTTTTATTCTGTCGTTCTTTTTGTCGTTTTTTTTTTCATTTTTTATTCTGTCGTTCTTTTTGTCGTTTTTTTTGTTTTTTTATTCTGTCGTTCTTTTTTGTCATTTTTTTTCATTTTTTTATTCTGTCGTTCTTTTTTGTCTTTTTTTATTCTGTCATTTTTTTTGTTTTTTATTCTGTCGTTCTGTTTTGTCGTTTTTTTCCGTTTTTTATTCTGTCGTTCTTTGTGTTGTTTTTTTCATTTTTTATTCTGTCGTTCTTTTTTGTCATTTTTTTCCATTTTTTATTCTGTCGTTTTTGTCGTTTTCTTTCATTTTTTATTCTGTTGTTCTTTTTGTCGTTTTTTTGTTTTTTTATTCTGTCGTTCTTTTTTGTCATTTTTTTCATTTTTTTATTCTGTCGTTCTTTTTGTCGTTTTTTTCTTTTTTTATTCTGTCGTCCTTTTTGTCGTTTTTTATTCTGTCGTTCTTTTTGTCATTTTTTTCATTTTTTATTCCGTCGTTCTTTTTGTCGTTTTTTTTCCATTTTTTATTCTGTCGTTTTTTTTTTGTCGTTTCTTTTTCATTTTTTATTCTGTCGTTCTTTTTGTCGTTTTTTTTTCATTTTTTATTCTGTCGTTCTTTTTGTCGTTTTTTTTTTTCATTTTTTATTCTGTCGTTCTTTTTTGTCGTTTTTTATTCTGTCGTTCTTTTTTGTCGTTTTTTTTTTCATTTTTTTATTCTGTCGTTCTTTGTGTTGTTTTTTTCATTTTTTATTCTGTCGTTCTTTTTTGTCATTTTTTTCCATTTTTTATTCTGTCGTTTTTGTCGTTTTCTTTCATTTTTATTCTGTTGTTCTTTTTGTCGTTTTTTTGTTTTTTTATTCTGTCGTTCTTTTTTGTCATTTTTTTCATTTTTTTATTCTGTCGTTCTTTTTGTCGTTTTTTTCATTTTTTATTCTGTCGTTCTTTTTGTCGTTTTTTATTCTGTCGTTCTTTTTGTCATTTTTTTCATTTTTTATTCCGTCGTTCTTTTTGTCGTTTTTTTTTCATTTTTTATTCTGTCGGTTTTTTTTTGTCGTTTCTTTTTCATTTTTTATTCTGTCGTTCTTTTTGTCGTTTTTTTTTTCATTTTTTATTCTGTCGTTCTTTTTGTCGTTTTTTTTTTCATTTTTTATTCTGTCGTTCTTTTTTGTCGTTTTTTATTCTGTCGTTCTTTTTTGTCGTTTTTTATTCTGTCGTTATTTTTTGTCGTTTTTTTTTCATTTTTTTATTCTGTCGTTCTTTTTTGTCGTTTTTTTTCATTTTTTATTCTGTCGTTCTTTTTGTCATTTTTTATTCTGTCGTTCTTTTTGTCGTTTTTTGTACATTTTTTATTCTGTCGTTCTTTTTGTCGTTTTTTTTGTTTTTTTATTCTGTCGTTATTTTTTCTTGTTTTTTCATTTTTTTATTCTGTTGTTCTTTTTGTCGTTTTTTTCGTTTTTTATTCTGTCGTTATTTTTTCTCGTTTTTTTCATTTTTTTATTCTGTCGTTCTTTTTGTCGTTTTTTTCATTTTTTATTCTGTCGTTCTTTTTTGTCTTTTTTTATTCTGTCATTTTTTTGTTTTTTATTCTGTCGTGTTTTGTCGTTTTTTTCCGTTTTTTATTCTGTCGTTCTTTGTCTCGTTTTTTTCATTTTTTATTCTGTCGTTCTTTTTTGTCATTTTTTTCCATTTTTTATTCTGTCGTTTTTGTCGTTTTTTTTCATTTTTTATTCTGTTGTTCTTTTTGTCGTTTTTTTTGTTTTTTTATTCTGTCGTTCTTTTTTGTCATTTTTTTTCATTTTTTTATTCTGTCGTTCTTTTTGTCGTTTTTTTCATTTTTTATTCTGTCGTTCTTTTTGTCGTTTTTTATTCTGTCGTTCTTTTTGTCATTTTTTATTCTGTCGTTCTTTTTGTCGTTTTTTATTCCGTCGTTCTTTTTGTCGTTTTTTTTTCATTTTTTATTCTGTCGTTCTTTTTTGTCGTTTGTTTTTCATTTTTTATTCTGTCGTTCTTTTTGTCGTTTTTTTTCATTTTTTATTCTGTCGTTCTTTTTGTCGTTTTTTGTACATTTTTTAATTCTGTCGTTCTTTTTGTCGTTTTTTTTTTCATTTTTTATTTTGTCATTCTTTTTGTCGTTTTTTTCATTTTTTTATTCTGTCGTTCTTTTTGTCATTTTTTTATTCTGTCGTTCTTTTTTGTCGTTTTTTTTTCATTTTTTATTCTGTCGTTCTTTTTTGTCGTTTCTTTTTCATTTTTTATTCTGTCGTTCTTTTTTGTCTTTTTTTATTCAGTCATTTTTTTTGTTTTTTATTCTGTCATTGTGTTTTGTCGTTTTTTATTCTGTTCTTTTTTGTTGTTTTTTATTCTGTCGTTCTTTTTTTCATTTTTTATTTTGTCGTTTTTTTCATTTTTTATTCTGTCGTTATTTTTGTCTTTTTTTTCATTTTTTATTCTGTCGTTCTTTTTGTCGTTTTTTATTCCGTTGTTCTTTTTGTCGTTTTTTTTTCATTTTTTATTCTGTCGTTCTTTTTTGTCGTTTGTTTTTCATTTTTTATTCTGTCGTTCTTTTTGTCGTTTTTTTTCATTTTTTATTCTGTCGTTCTTTTTGTCGTTTTTTGTACATTTTTTAATTCTGTCGTTCTTTTTGTCGTTTTTTTTTTCATTTTTTATTTTGTCGTTCTTTTTGTCGTTTTTTTCATTTTTTTATTCTGTCGTTCTTTTTGTCATTTTTTTATTCTGTCGTTCTTTTTTGTCGTTTTTTTTTCATTTTTTATTCTGTCGTTCTTTTTTGTCGTTTCTTTTTCATTTTTTATTCTGTCGTTCTTTTTTGTCTTTTTTTATTCAGTCATTTTTTTCATTTTTTATTCTGTCATTGTGTTTTGTCGTTTTCTATTCTGTTCTTTTTTGTCGTTTTTTATTCTGTCGTTCTTTTTGTTGTTTTTTTTCCGTTTTTTTATTCTGTCGTTCTTTTTTGTTGTTTTTTATTCTGTCGTTCTTTTTTTCATTTTTTATTTTGTCGTTTTTTTCATTTTTTATTCTGTCGTTATTTTTGTCTTTTTTTTCATTTTTTATTCTGTCGTTCTTTTTGTCGTTTTTTATTCTGTCGTTTTTTCATTTTGTCATTTGTCGTTTTTTTCAATTCTTATTCTTTTGTTTTTTTGTCGTTCTTTTTCCTTTTTCTATTCTGTCGTCCTTTTTGTCGTTTTTTTTTTCATTTTTTATTCTGTCGTTCTTTTTGTCGTTTTTTATTCTGTCGTTCTTTTTTGTCGTTTTTTATTCTGTCGTTCTTTTTTGTCGTTTTTTATTCTGTCGTTCTTTTTTCATTTTTTATTGTCGTTCTTTTTTGTAGTTTTTTTCATTTTTTATTCTGTCGTTCTTTTTTGTTTTTTTTCCGTTTTTTATTAACAATGAAAAAAGAATAGACAAATTCAGGTTTTCTTTCAGTTTGAATTTTAAAATTCTTTTCCACTTTGTGTTTGTGGTTCTGTAACGCTCTTCTTGGGCTCATCCATCAGTTGGTGAACAAATGAAGAGGATCGACCGTCCTTGATGAAGGAAGTCAAAGAAATGATCTTAAATAAAAGATGCTTCAGAGTTTAAACTTTGTTTGTTCTTCTCTGGTGCCTGTCACTTCCTCTGCTCTTCCTTTTTTTCACTATGAAAAACGTGTTCTGTAAACGTTGAAGAACTCTGGTTCTGTTGATTAAAATAACAGACTGGAACACAACAAGTTTTAATCTTTAGTGCAGTTTTACAGTTTTTTTTTTCAACTTTTTTACAGACTCAAAAAAAAAACTAACAGCAAACAACTTGAATCATGCAGGTCAGAAAAAAACAGCTACAACAACAACAGCAATAATAATAATAATATCATGATAATAAATATACACAGTCATACTCACACCAGGTAAGCTGAGATCTGAGTACCAAAAACAAACATGAATACAGATAGGTCCGTTTGAATGGCTTCAGTTTGAGGACGAGGAAATCAGGACAAGTTCAATGTTTATAATCCAGAACTCTGATCCAGATACTGAACCATGGGCCCACCTGAACCTTCACTCTACCAGCTGAGACAGAACCACAGTCTGGATCTCGGAGTCCTCCACGTTGACGAGTCATTGCTCTAAAAATTTTCTGACCTAGAATGTTCTTTTGTACTCATCTGGACCTTCTCCCTGACTTCCCTTTTTAAATACTAGGATGGAACCAGACAGGAACTACAGCCAGGTTGACAGCGACCGGTATGACAAGCATGATGATGGTCATATGACCTGGAGAGGTAGTCCAGCTAGCTTAAGCATCAACTGCTAAGGTTTTACAAAAGTACAAAAATGACGCCATCCCGAAAACTTGTACCGGACCGGACTGATGCTGGACGGTAAGGGTACCCTTAAAATCTGCATGAAGATATTTTCTGAGGACTCAAGTCTGGACTGAGGTGGACCTGGGTGTAGTTTTACAGTACAGCATCTCTGTTGGTCACATAACCCTTTTCATTCTTTAAATAGATTCAACAGGTGGGACCTTTTGATTGGTTGTACCTGTCCAGCATGTCCACAGTGCAGATTCAGAACATCTCGAACCATCAGTCAGTTCTGTCAGAACACAGTTTGCAGGAAGTAAGTGTTGACGAAGTCGTACCAAGCAAGCCGTCCACTCAGAGAGACGGGGGGACGGTTTAAACAGAAGGACCGAACAAGAGGAAGAATTCTCATAGTCGTACCAACATCAGGATCCAATCAGTGACTTCCCTCAGTCTCTGATTGGTCCATTCAACAATGACATCACTGAGAGCTAACCTTTCATCCAGCTAGCATGCTAAAACATGCTAACAGGTGTTAGAGTATCATTTAAGTCCAGTTGAAGTGTTAGCCTGTTGGCTAATTGTAGTCCAGTGTGAGGTGGTAGCATATAAGATAGCTGTCTGAGTAGTGTTGGGGTTAGTAGTGTTATCCAGCCAATTAGCATGTTAGCTAACTGTCAGAGTTGGTGTGAAACGGTCAGTTAGCTCGACAGGTTAGCCTGTTAGCAGAGCAGCAGAAGCTCGTCATCGCTGCTCTCCGTCTTGCTTGTGGCCTCCAAGCAGGCGTCTGGGATCTGGGCTGTGTGAACAATCCCACAGTGTTCGCACGGGCCGTCACGCCCTCCTCGACAGCTGTTTCCATGGTGATGGCGGGAGGCGTGTCCTGTGGTGTAAGAGGAGTGTGGCTCCAGCAGCGGCTGTCGGACGTCGCAGACAGAGGAGGAGGACGAGTCCGAGTCGGAAACAGGGATAAGGAGCTCCACGTCTTCTTCTTCTTCTCTGCTTCCCCTTCGCTCCGCAGCCTCTGCCCTGCCTCTTCCTGTCTCCAGCTGATGAAGTGGACTGTGATTGGTCCAGGCCTGGTCCTGCTGGTTCTGGCTGTTTCTGGTCAAGTTTCTGGCAAGGCGGTGCAGATTTTGGGCCAGTCGCTGCAGAGCAGAGGTGGGTGGATCCTGAAGGTCTACAGCGTCGCCATGACACTCGGGGTTGGAGGTCATCACGGCAACAGGGCTTGAGGTGGTAGGGGCCTCTCTAGCCCTGTCGCGGTCTCTTACGCAGCCTGGCGTCAGGCTCAGCGAGGTTGCCGATGTCGTCACAGATACCACCGCCTCCACAGCTGTGGGGGGCACAGTTTTCTGAGGCAGGGGGGCAACAGACCCGCCCACCGCGCCCATGCCGCGCTCCCGCCCTCGCTCACTTTCTGCATCCGTGTCATCCGAGTCCGGAGACAGCAAGTCTGAACCAGAACTCCCAGTGCTCCCACTGCCGGCACTCTCCTCCAAGTCAGCAGAGACCAGCGCCAAAGAACCTGACTGCCGGGACCGCGAGAAGGTGAAGAGACGGCGCCATAGGTTGCTATGACGACCGGAGGAGGGAAGTCTGAGGGAGGTGAAGCCGAGCTGAGAGCGGACGGCAAGACGGAGGTTCTCCAGGACGGACGCCTGAGGACACAGAGGACATCAGAACAATCAGACCAAAGTCAGAGAAATGGGCGGAGTCTATTAAGTAAGCAGTGACTGTACCTGACTCCCAGAGCACACTGGGAAGTCCTCCACTGGCGGGATCAGGCCCTGGGCGATCAGCTGCCCATATGAAGGCGGGGCTTCCCTCCTCAGTAGCTCCGCCTCCACTCTGGACAGCTGAGTCTCAAACGACCTGTAATGACCAATCACACAGCTCTTAAGAAACCAATCACAACTCTGTGAGTGACCAATCATATGACTGTAGCTGTGCTCACCTGCGCTCAAACATGCGCAGTGAGTAGAGTTTGCAGGTGCAGCCAAGGGCGATGACCAATAGGAGGCCGCAGATGAGGCTGCCGATGACGGCGGCGGTGATGACTCTGGTGGGAACTATGACAGGACAACTCTCCTCATCGCTGCCGTCGCCACAGTCATCCTGAGCGTCACACACCCACGACTCAAACACACAGCGGTTATTCTGCGGGTCAGAGGTCAAATGTTAAAGATCACCAGAGACAGAACACGACACATCTCTGGTTCTGGTTGAGGTTCTGTCTCTACCATCAGTTGAGTTCTTGGTACCTTGCAGTGGAAGTTTCCAGGCTGGCAGAAGAAGCAGTTCTTCTCATCAGAACCATTGGGGCAGCGATTTTGGTAGTTGCAGCGGTCTGACCGAGGGTAACAGGCTCCGTTTCGGGAACATGGAAACTCATCCTCCTGACAGGACGAACAGTTCAGCTCGTCCCGACCGTTGGGACAGTGCCAGTACCCGTCACAGCGCTGCTGTTCGGTGTAGCAGCCCCAGTTCCCCCCACAGGGAACCTCCCATGGCAGGCAGAACCCGTCCACCTATATAACACAGAAACCAGTTAAATTAAACCTGCCCAATCAATAAATGAATAAACAGGTCCAATCAGTTCACACCTGGTAGGTGACATTGAAGCCTCTGGCGGCGTTGATTTTGTCAGCATAGAAATGAACTCGGAGCTGGCCGGACGATGAAACCACAGCGACTGGTGCTCTGGAGTCAAAGGCGGTCAGAACCCGGAGGAGACGGCGAGGGTTCTCCTCAAGCCCATCATACACCTTCACATAGTCGCCATAACCCGTCCCATCAAGTTTAAAGTCTGTAAACCTCAGGATGACCTGCAGGAAGAGAAAGGACACAGAGGAAGGATGAAGAGGACGTCCGCTGCACATCACTGGGAGCTCAGGTTCAGGTGGGGTTCAGGTTGGATTCAGGTAAAGTTACCTTGCGGTGGTCTCCAGTGTCGATCAGCCAAGTGCAATTACTTCCAGGAGGGTAAAAGTCTGGATAGTTTGGAGAACTGAAGGAACCGTAGAAGTTCCTCAACCATTCTCCACAGGTAGGAACGTCACAGTCAATCTCATCACCGAGGTCCTGAAGCAACAGACAGTCTACTGAGAGACTGAACTACTGACAGACTGAACTACTGAACTACAGACAGACTAAACTACAGACTGAACTACTGACAGACTGAACTACTGACTATAGTGCAGACTGCAGTACAGACAGACTGCAGTACTGACTGTGTTACCTGGCAGTCGATGCTGCCGTCACAGCGCAGGCTGTGAGGCAGGCAGGTGTAGATGCGGGTGTAGCGGGACAGACAGGGGAACTGGTTGAGGCTGCAGGGCTGGAAGGAGAAAGGTGAGTCCACACAGAGCTCCTCGTCTGAGCTGTCCCCACACTCGTCCATCGAGTTACAGCGCCACCAGTCCGGGATGCACTTCCCATTAGAGCAGTGGAACTGGTCCACGTCACAGCTAGACGCCTCCGCCTTACCTGCAACAACACATCATCACTGTCCACCTGTCTGTCGTCACACAGTCTAATCCGTCCTCACAGTCGAGTCTGTCCACGCAGTCTAATCCGTCCTCACACAGTCTAATCTGTCCTCACACAGTCTAATCCGTCCTCACACAGTCTAATCCGTCCTCACACAGTCTAATCCGTCCTCACACAATCTAATCTGTCCTCACACAGTCTAATCCGTCCTCGCACAGTCTAATCCGTCCTCGCACAGTCTAATCCGTCCTCGCACAGTCTAATCCGTCCTCGCACAGTCTAATCTGTCCTCGCACAGTCTAATCCGTCCTCACAGTCGAGTCTGTCCACGCAGTCTAATCCGTCCTCACACAGTCTAATCCGTCCACACACAGTCTAATCCGTCCTCACACAGTCTAATCTGTCCTCACACAGTCTAATCTGTCCTCACACAGTCTAATCTGTCCTCACAGTCTAATCCGTCCCCACACAGTCTAATCCGTCCTCACACAGTCTAATCTGTCCTCACAGTCTAATCCGTCCTCACACAGTCTAATCTGTCCTCACAGTCTAATCCGTCCTCACACAGTCTAATCCGTCCTCACACAGTCTAATCCGTCCTCACACAGTCTAATCCGTCCTCACACAGTCTAATCCGTCCTCACAGTCTAATCCGTCCTCACACAGTCTAATCCGTCCTCACACAGTCTAATCCGTCCTCACACAGTCTAATCTGTCCACACACAGTCTAATCTGTCCTCACCGGTGATGTAGGACAGTCTGAAGCCTTTCCCGGTCAGACTGTCATCAGAGTGGAAGTGAATCCAGACGTGGTCCTGGGACGAGATGTAGGGAGGTGGCAGAGCAGAACCACAAACCCGAAGCCCGTCCAGGCTCCTGTAGCTGCTGATGGACATCCAGTCTGAGGAGCACCGATGGGAACCCTGGAGGTCAAAATCTTGGAAGCTACAGGATGAGACAAGAGCAGGTTCTGAGCTCTGGTTCTGAACTCTGGTACCTCACTGGTTCTGACGGTCAGTTCTGAGTACCTGATGGTGACGGTGTCTCCGGGTCGGGCTCTGATGTTCCAGCTGCAGTTCAGTCGGGCTGGGTACTGAAAGGGCCAACCGGGACTGGTGATGACACCGCTGGAGGCCCGAAGAAGCTCAGCCACATCACCACAGGCTGACAGACAGACAGACACAGAGTGTTAGCTTCACGCTGCACTTGTTGACCTTGTCCTGGCGTGTTCGTGTCATGTGACCTCACCATTAGAAATACCGGACACATAGACATTGTCGTTCCTCTGAGACGCAGCAATGCATCCTGGGAAACACAGAGACACCGTTAATAGGAAGCCACACACACTGTAACACACACACACACAGCCACACATGTACACACTGTAACACGCACACTGTAACACGCACACAAACTGCAACAGGTGTGCAACAGCTGGACTCACCTGACAGGATGAGCAGGTAGATGGCGCGTGCTGAGCGGCTCTGCCTGCAGCCTGATGTGAGGGCCATAGTAACCCTGACGATGATGATGGTGGTGGTGATGAAGGTCACTGCACAGCTGGGGGAGCGGACAGCTGCTCGTCATCAACAAATCTAAAAAAAAGTGTGAAATCTGCCCGGAAACAGCTGACACACACTGACCGGAAACAGCTGACACACACTGACCGTTAGCTTAGCTTCTGCTACATGACACTCACACACACACACACACACGTACTCTCAGCTAGCTGCTAACGATGCTAACAAAGACACCACAGCTAACGCGAGGAGCTAGCTATTAGCTCAACAGAACCGGGCTGTTAAACGGACCCTCCGGTACAGAACCGGCCTGTGCGGCGAGAACACGGCGACACATCGCGGATATAACCCGGGACAAAGTAACATCGCACGACTAGCACGGCTAACCGCTGAGCTAACCACAGCACAAAGACGAGCTAACGGAGCTAAGCTAAGCTCGTCCTCCCGAAGCACATTAGAGCTCGGCACGGGACGGCTAACCCGGGCTAATGAGAGCTAACCCGAGCCGACTGACATGAGAAAAGGTGAACAGCGACACATCTTCAGTTTCTGTTAGCCGTTAGCTTCTGTGTCGAGCTGAACAACAACAGTCCGCAGCGACTCCCGTGTGTGTGTGTGTGTGTGTGTGTGTGTAAGCTCCGCCCCTCCGTGTTTCTGCGTGACGTCATGAGTCCGTCTGACAGACACACACTTCGACATGCAAACTGGAGGAGCCGGGGATCGAACCACCGATCATCTGATTAGTGAACGACCCCTCTACCACCAAGCCACACAGTACTAAGTGGCGTTAGTACTTTTACTGCAGTAAAGAGTACTGGTGAGACAGGAAGTGACAGGCGGACCCCATCCGGAACGCAAACAAACATTTCCACAACGTTTAAAGAACTTTATTAAAACATTTGTTCAGGTTTCAAGTCGGCCTCCTGCAGTAATCCATCAAAAGTAATCAGATTTCTTCACAGCATGTAACTGAACACGTGCAACACACACACACACACACACACACACACACACACACACTCCTGTGATGTTTCCTGAGTGACCAGCAGGAGGCGCTCTGATGCTGACTGCACAGCTATGATGACGCTGCTGCTGCTGCTGCTGATGACGAGGAGGAGCTTCCTGTATATCTCTGCAGGAAGTGGTCCAGGCTGAAGACCCTCCCCCAGCCGACAGCAGGGCTCATACTGATGAAGTCATCCAGGTTCATCTGACACACTGAGGAGGAAATGCATCAGTGATGTCGTCACAAGGTCACATGACTTACAAACATGTTGACATGTTACGGGAGGTGTCATGTGACCTGCGGTGCGTATGGGGGGGTAACATGGGGGGGGCATCTTCCACGAGCCGTCGGGGTTCATCATGTGAGAGCGATCAGACGCAAAGTTCAATAGGAAGCTGTCAGCAGGTACCACACGCAACTTCCTGTTTGAGCAGAGACACAAGTACGTTACTGTGTGACGTCACTTCCTCCGCAGACACTTATGGACAGGTGACAGGTGTACCGGTGGTATGCAGGTTTGATGTCGCGGTCTGAGCGGAGGGCCTGGGTGGCGTACAGCTGCAGGCTGCAGGGAAACGACAGCTCAGAGTCCAGATCATAAATCAGAGAGTCCGACTGAAGACCGACCTGCATCAGGATGACGTGGTAGTCCTGAAACACGCGATGACATCATTAATGACACCAATTAACTGTGACATCACAATTAATCACACATGACATCACAGACCCAGATCACTGGCTGGTCTCCATGTCCAGATCTCTGCTTCCATAGAGGAACCTGATGGAGAACACACAGAGCGTCTGAACATGAGCTGAAGAACCAGGCGGGTTTCTTTTAGGAACATAAAGATGTCTTCTAGAACCCGCCTGCTGTTGTGGGACAGGCAGAACATCTGCAGATGGTTGTACCAATTTTCTGTCGACTTGATGTTCTCACCATTCTTTTCTCATTCGAGATGAAAATCACACACAGGTGTTCCAGCGGCACGGTTCTGTCTGTCCTGACAGAGTCACACAGTTTCCAAACATTCTCCTCACTGCAGAACAAGAACAGACAACAGAACCAGAGGGACACCAACAGAACCAGAGACCATACGCAGTACATGTTGCAGTACTCACCAGTAACAGCTGGTGTACTCGCAGTTTTCGCGGCTCTTTGTGATTCTGTCTTCACGCTTCATGGTGTCACACTGAAGACGCTCCGCCGGAAATAAGTATGAAGTCACGTTCCGAGCGAGCCTTTCAAATTAAAAGCTTCAGTCAGCAGGAAGTGCACAGAGCGTCACTTCCTGCTCTCGTTGGTTGGCTCTCAGGATGTCGGAACTTCCGTGAAGCTGCTCGAAGCAAGCACACGCGGAAACTTTCAAAATAAAAGCATAACATGGAATTCTGTACCTGCCTACCAGTCAAGACACCTCACGAGACACGTCAACTTTAAAATTTATTAAAACGTTCAAATTAAAATCACGTGGTCACGTCACAGGTGTGTCTGACTTGTGACGTCAGCGGGGGCGTGTCTTCCTCGTGGCGGGACTCAGAGCCTTCAGAGCAGCTGCAGGTCTCCTCAGCTCCTTCATCACCTGCAGACGCAGAGCTTTAATGGGCTGCAGACTGACCCGGGACCTGCTGGCATCAGGACCAGGCCCGGGACCGGGAGGGGGGTCGGCTGGGTCCTGCAGGTCACCATCTGTGACCGTCACTGTTTTGTTCTTGTGAAACAGGGACTCCCGCCGGTGCGTGCACGGGCTCACTGCCAGCACGGCACGGAAGCCGTAGGGCGTGGTCACCTTCCCCACGTGCGGCAGCGACATGGCCGCGTGCGTCGTCAGGTCCGTGTCCGCGTCCGCGGCGGAGCGGCGGGGAAGCCTGATCCGCGGCGGCAGGCGGAGCAGGGCCGGGCGGGTCACGGGGTAGGGCGGGGTGCCAGCGGGGCTCAGTCCGGGACTGTCGTCATCATGGTCGGACAGAAGTCTGGTCCGGTCCGGTGAGCTCCGATGAAGACTAGGAGAGAGGCAGAGGAGTGGACTGCGGGACGGGATGAGGAAGGCCGGGATGCTCTCCGGAGTCAGAACCAAATTCTGCAGCGTTGGCCTGGTTCTGATAGCCGACATGATGACCTGCCGGACACGAGGACACACATGAAGATGCAGAACTTCCTGTTATGGAGACATCAGTTGTTTGTCCACTTACCTGAGTGTGAGTCTCACCTGGTCTGCTGCAGCTGGCTGCTCTCCTGCTTTATATGAACAGCAGCAGGTGGATCTAATCACACTCATCACAGGCCAGCCCTCCAGAGTCCAGTCCTTCTTCCGGATCAGAGTCCAGTCCACATATGTCACATGTTTAACTTCCTGTTTATTTGGATGGCCCCATCATGAGGTGATCTGTGTCAAACTACAAAGTAGTGTGATGGACTACAAACAGCTCCATGTTAGATGTTGGTGCTCTGCCCGTGCTGTCTGATGCAGGAAACATGAAGGTGGATGTAAACAAAGTGTCACAGTGAGAAAGGTCGCTCGCCCTCCTGTCCACTCACACAAACAGGTTAACAAGTTCTGATCAACAATCAGCAGGAACTTCATGATGATCTGCAGGACGCCCGTCACAGTCACTGAACGTCACATTCATGTTTTACATTCATTTCAATGGTCAGGACAACTGAACGTTTGTCAAACAGCTGTGTGTGAACACACTTCATGACATCATCACGTATGTTCATATCCACACACTCTGCTTCTCAATGACTCAGCACAAATTAAAATCTAATTATTTATTAAAGTCAGCACGGAGTTTTACAAAAGTGATGTCATTAAAAACATGTTACAGAAGAGTGACATCATCTCCTGTTTCTCACCAAATGAACACACTGACGACAACCTGAAACAAGACTTTTACTGCAGCGGGACAAACAGGAAGGAGCTGCTAAAAAACAGCAGAAAGTCAGGATCCCCCACAGTAAGAATCCAAAAAAAAAAGTACAAACAACCGCACGCTTCATTATTCATACATCGTTAAAATACGTCTACGATCCCAGAGTTCATGGTTTCCTCCTCCCAGTGCATCATGGGAGAACAGCCACACGGGAGCCACGCGGTTACCTTTGACCCTCAGTTCTTGTCTCCATGGAAACAGCATCAGTCACATGGATCTAAACTCTCAGAGCTCCGCCCTTCCCGTGGCGGTCAGTACGTGTCATCGGGAGGGGGTGGGGCCTCTTCCAGTGGTCAGAGTGGCTGATTGGCTGAGAGTCTCTGCGGCAGCAGCTGGTGTGTGATTGGTCAGAAGGTCCATCAGTCGCTGTCCGAGCCAACGGCTGACGAGCCTTTCCTCTTCCTCTTTGGAGCTTTGGGCTTCGAGTCCTCCTCCTCCTAAAACAGAACCAGAGCCCACATCAACCAGGACCAGAACCAGAACCAGAACCCACATTAACCAGGACCAGTTAAAAAATAGCTGGATATTAGCTGAACATTATCTTATCTTATCTTATCTATCTTACAGTCTGAGAGCCTGTACTGGATGAACCAGGTCAGAACTAGCACTTGGAGCTAGACTCCACCTGGCCTGACTGACCCTTTGTCAGGCGGGACTTGAACCTGTGACATAGTGTACGTACTGAGGCGCTGCTGGAGGCACTCTCCTCCTCGTTGTTGGTGGGTGGAGCTGCTCCTTTACGTGAGCGCGGCGAGGAAGCCGGAGCTTTACGGCGAGACTTCGGAGGCTTCGCCTGAGAGTCCTCGTACTCCTCCGCCAGAGCAAACAGGTCACTGAACCTACAGGAAGAGGAAGTGACATCATCAGCACCTGGTGTGATGTCATCTGACTGTGTGTGTGTGTGTGTGTGTGTGTGTACCTCATTTTGTGTGCTTCATCACAGCTGGCCTGAACGTGCTGCAGAGCCTGAAGGATCGGAGTCTGTGTAAAGACTGACAGACAGACAGGCAGAGGGTGAGACAGACAGGCAGAGGGTGAGAAATATCTCTGATGTGAGAAACAGATGAATGGACTGAGAGAGTGTGTGTGTGTGCACTGGTGGTGATGTGGTTATGGGGACAAAGGAACATAGAACTCGTCGTGGGGACCTCTGACAGTCCTCAGGTAAACTTCTACATGCCTGCAGGAGGCGTGAGTGCTTTTTAGCTTTGGACCATAAGTCACGTTTACTGTGTGTGTGTGTGTGTGTGTGTGTGTGTGTGTGTGTGTGCGCGTGTGCTGATCATTTCAGGTGTGATCAAAGGTCATTTTGTGATTCATGTGTCTTTGAAGAGGCGTTTGTTTACAAACAAAGTGTGTTTATGCAGCTGCTGCTTTCATGACCAAAGATGGACTCGGAGGGACAGCGGGTCGTCCACTAATCAGATGACCGGCGGTTCAATCCCTGGCTCCTCCAGTAGGCATGTCGAGTGTCCTTGGACAAAATACTGAACCCTAAACTGCTCCTGAAGGCTGAACCGGCGATGTGTGAATGTGTCTGAATGGTTAGCTCCTCAAACTGAGGAGCAGTTGGCACTTTGCAGGGCAGCCAATGTCATCAGTGTGTGACTGAGTTATGCAGTGTAAAAGAGTTTTGAGTGGTAGAGCGGTACTATATCAGAATCAGAAATACTTTATTAACCCTCTCAGGGAAATTGTGTTTGTTACAGCAGCTCTCAAACGCTAAGTTAGATATTAAGTAAAACATCCCAGGAAAAAAACTCTATACACACATTACACCTATAAGATATACAATTTAACACTGTATACATAAGTACAGTTCATTTACCATGTTATGGAGCTGTGTGACTACCAGGGTGCCCCCAGAGTTTCGTGTGTGTGTGTGTGTGTGTGTGTCTGTTCAGCTGCATAAACACACTTTGTTTGTAAACAAACGCCTCTTCAAACACATGAAACAGAAGATGACCTTTGATCACACCTGAAATGATCAGCACGCACACGGTTTGATAGTGTAATGACAGTGAGATTAATAAATGTAGTTGGAATGGAAGTATATATAGTTTATATATCTGTGTGTGTGTGTGTGTGTGTGTGTGTGTACTTACAGTTGTTCTTGGTGTTGCTCAGACTCAGTCTCAGGTTGTCCATGTGCTCCAAGATCTGTTCCAGGGTCAGCTGAGCCAGTTTACTGCTGGAGCTACGAAGACTGAACACACACAGACACACGCACAGACACACACATAAACTGTTACCATGGTTACCGTGGTACTGCATACTTCATGTTTGTTCTGCACCAATAAAACGGACACGTGAACAACATCTACACAACAGACACTGAACCAACAACCTGTCTCTCAGCCTGTCTGTGTCTACCTCTGTCTCTTGCGTGGTTGGTTGTTGTTCTTGATCAGCTGGGCTTTGATGTGTTCTCCCAGTGTGTCGTCGTATTTGGACGCCCAGTGTCTCAGGATGCTCGTGGTGAACTGATCCTCATGATGGCAGGGACGACTCAGGACCATCTTCACCATCTCCTCACTGGGCCTGGACAAAGAGACAGGCAGGCAGACAGGTTAAGGACACAGGGCGGCTCTGTAACAGTGAATCGGTGTTGGTGTGGAGCGTCGTACTTCTCTCTGCGGAGCTGCAGCAGCAGACAGGATAACGCTTCAGGATGTTCTGGAATCAGGAAACAGGAAATCAATGAGTTCATGACTTCAGCAGCACGTGGCGCCAAACTGAAGAAGACGGCTCCAGTTCTGGCACGACACCGGCTCCTCACCTTTATATTTGAGGTGCTGCAGGATGGGGATGATGGTTTCCAGTGGGATGCTGTGAGCCAGAAACAGCTGCCAGGTGCTGTACTGCTCAAAGGTCTCCCAGTCCAGAGACTGAACTGTGGACACACAAGAAGAAGACATGAGGACACTGTCAACTGCTGTCCAATCACAGTGCAGTATTCATATGAGTGGTTCTCACTGAGGATGTTGAGCACAGAGTCTTTCCTGAACATCACCAGGTTTCCCATCATCACATGACACATCAGCTCCTGTAACTACAGACAACATGACAGTTACCCAACAGGTGAGCACACACAGGTGACCTCAAACAGATCTCCATGATGATAGCACAGATCAAAGTGTGCAGCTGTTACCTGTGTGGAGTCGATGACGGCTACAATCATGTTGAGCAGCTCACCGCTCCGCAATGTCTCATCAGGGAACTGAAGGAAGACAGAGACCAGGTGAAGGTGACTCTTGACCACACACGTGTGTCAGCGTGTGTGTGTGTGTGTACCTCAGTGTATATGGAGGGGGTGAGGTAGCACAGCAGCCGGACGTCGTCCTCCTGACACGCCTTCATGTCCATCATCAGACACGTGTGCAGATCGCCGAGAGCTGTCGCCTGAGCAAAAGACTCATACAGCATCATCTTACCGTTCGCCGCTTTACTGCAGAGACAGAGACACACACACAGACACGTACACATTGCATATGACGCTGAAGCAGCTGCTTCATACACACGGTGAAGTTTCATCAAACACTCGATGGCAGTTTACTTCAAACTGATGTTTATTTTGGAGGTTCTGTCAACTCTACAGAAACTCTGAACGTTGTCTGTTAGTCAGCACATCCTGGCCTTACCTAGCTTTGAGGTAGTAGAGCAGGTGATATCCGATCTTGGGTTGTTTCTGGTAGAATTCAGCCAACATGTCGAGCAGCACAGAGAATCCACTGTTGTCCTCCTGCATGGTGACCAGATTCCTGAACACCAGACAGACAGGTTTAGACACCGACTCCTCCAGGGACCTGAGAGACAGACAGGAAATCAGACAGACAGTTAAGGTTGAATCCAGTCAGCAAATACCCGAATCAAACCATGAACTGACTGCTTCTGTCTGACTGTGTCTGTGGTTGTTTTCAGTCAATGTAAGCCCCAAATTCCACCGGGTGCAGCCGTGGACACGCAGCGCTGCAGTGATGTGTGTCCAGTCAATATTTCAAACCCCAGGGGCAGGTAGAGCAGCCGCCTCATGTACAAAGGCTTAGTCCCCGCTGCGGGGCCCAGGCTCAAATCCGACCTGTGGCTCTTTCCCGCATGTCATTCCCCATCTCTCTCTGCCCCTGTCACCCTTCAGCTGTTTCTATCAAATAAAGCTTGAAATGGCCAAAAAAAATAATATATAAAAAAAAAACAAAAAAAACACAATGGCTCTACCGCAGTCCAGTTCAGAAGCGTCCCAGAAGCGGGCCTCCACTCAGCTCTGTTCTATTTCTGATGGACGCCGCGAGCAGGCCCACGTCAATTTACACAGAGCACCTTGAGCTGACAGGAAGCCAGACACAAAGACAGCATAGAGAATCGAACTATGTAACATATTCACATATGTAGAAGCATATTTCGAAGAACATGAACCAGGAAAAAGACCAAATCTGAGCAAGTGAACAAAGTGTGGAGGGGGACACACTTCTGAAACGCTCCTGGTGGGTTTGAAGTCGCGTGAAGGACGGAACAAAACATCGACACATCCGCGATGTGACAGATGGAGCCCGGTGGAGTTTCAGGGTAACATTCTCCAAGTCAAAATGTTCTTGAACCCCGTCCCCGGTCAGTCTTACTCCTCAGTGATCTCCTCCGGCAGAACGTCTCCTCTGAAGTGATCTTTAAACAGTTCAGCCAGACAGGAAGCCAGAGCAGACATCTGCTCCGAGTCAAAGTCCTCCTGGAACAGCACAGCAAAGAACAGTAAAACACAGCAGAGAATAGTAGAGAACAATAGAACACAGTAAAGAACTGTAGAGAACAGTAGAACACAGTAAAGAACTGTAGAGAACAGTAGAACACAGTAGAGAACTGTAGAGAACAGTAGAACACAGTAGAGAACAGTAGAACACAGTAAAGAACCGTGGAGAACAGTAGAACACAGTAGAGAACTGTAGAGAACAGTAGAACACAGTAGAGAACAGTAGAACACAGTAGAACACAGTAAAGAACTGTAGAGAACAGTAGAACACAGTAAAGAACCGTAGAACACAGTAGAGAACAGTAGAACACAGTAGAGAACTGTAGAACACAGTAAAGAACTGTAGAGAACAGTAGAACACAGTAGAGAACCGTAGAGAACAGTAGAACACAGTAGAGAACTGTAGAGAACAGTAGAACACAGTAAAGACCCGTAGAGAACAGTAGAACACAGTAGAGAACTGTAGAGAACAGTAGAACACAGTAAAGAACCGTAGAGAACAGTAGAACACAGTAGAGAACTGTGGAGAACAGTAGAGAACTGTAGAACACAGTAGAGAACTGTGGAGAACAGTAGAACACAGTAGAGAACTGTGGAGAACAGTAGAGAACTGTAGAACACAGTAGAGAACTGTGGAGAACAGTAGAACACAGTAGAGAACTGTAGAACACAGTAGAGAATAGGGGTTCTGTGGAGACACTCACCTCCAGGATCAGATCCACGATTTCCTGCATCACCTCACACTGAGTCTCTGTGTCACTGAGGAGGTGTGATGATCAATATTATTGATTCATGATCACACACTGCAGATTAATGATCAATACACTGACAGTCAAACCTACAGCCTGATCTGAGGACTGTAGAATCTCACCTGGTTTTCTGCAGCTGGTGGACTTTCTCCTTCATTGTGTCGTCTAATTGGTCGAGCCAGGGTGTGATGTCAGCAGGCTCTTCCACCACAGCCTCTTTGATTGGATGGAATCTAAACTCCCTCTTCTTTCCTGCACAGTTATTGGTCGACAGATAGTCAGAGAGTAGTTTGATGCAATCAATTTTGTTCTGTCTCTCTGTGGTCGTCCTGTGGTCGTCCTGTCTCTCTGTGGTCGTCCTGTCTCTCTGTGGTCGTCCTGTGGTCGTTCTGTCTCTCTGTGGTCGTCCTGTCTCTCTGTGGTCGTTCTGTCTCTCTGTGGTCGTCCTGTCTCTCTGTGGTCGTCCTGTGGTCGTTCTGTCTCTCTGTGGTCGTTCTGTCTCTCTGTGGTCGTTCTGTCTCTCTGTGGTCGTCCTGTCTCTCTGTGGTCGTCCTGTCTCTCTGTGGTCGTCCTGTCTCTCTGTGGTCGTTCTGTCTCTCTGTGGTCGTTCTGTCTCTCTGTGGTCGTCCTGTCTCTCTGTGGTCGTTCTGTCTCTCTGTGGTCGTTCTGTCTCTCTGTGGTCGTCCTGTCTCTCTGTGGTCGTCCTGTCTCTCTGTGGTCGTCCTGTGGTCGTTCTGTCTCTCTGTGGTCGTTCTGTCTCTCTGTGGTCGTTCTGTCTCTCTGTGGTCATTCTGTCTCTCTGTGGTCATCCTGTGGTCGTCCTGTCTCTCATTGTTGGGCTCATCTGTCACTTGTTAACTTGAAGTTTCATTGGGTAAGCTTCTGATCATCATCATGTTTGTTTTTAGGATCACCTTTGTTGTTGACCTCCTCCTCATCATCACTGAACGCAGCCTCTGTGTTGTCATAGCAACCCTCTTCCTTGTCTAACATGTGGTTATCCATCTCCAAGGAAACAGCCTCCTCCATTTTAACTGCAGAACACACACACAGTGCAGGTTGTTTCACAGCTTCTGTGGTGTCATAGAGCTCTGTGGGTGCATGTGTGTGTGTTACCTTCAGTTGGAGGGGAGGGCGAGCTGCAGAACTCGGGGAATCTCTCTCTGAGCATCGATCGGAGCTCTCGGTCCAACTTTGGATTATCAAACAGCGGAGCAAGGTGACTGAGAGAGAGTGATCAATAATCAGTCATCAGTTATCAATAATCTGTGGTGGACTGACAGTGTGTGTGTGTGTGTGTGTGTGTGTGTGTGTGTGTTTCTTACGCCAGCACTCTCTTCTCCATGATGAAAGTGAGCGAGTTAAAGACCCCCTGACGGACCTGAGACTCCAACGGAGGAAAGAAGTGAGGGATGATCTGAGGAGGGAAGGAAACAAGGAAACAGAGGACAGAAACAAGGAGGTAAAGGATGAGGAAATGAAGGAGGTAGGGAAGGAAACACAGGAGTAAAAGAAGTGGTATTAATATTTTGTTCTCTCAGTTCAGTTTAACCAGTAACAATGTGACCACGCCTCCACCGTCAGGTTACTGGGTAAGGTTGGGTAACAGACGCAGTTCCCTCCGGGGGCACGAGCTCCCAGAGCTCCTGGGAGAGTGATTATTATTAGGAAATATTTAGTGAGTTTAAAGTTATTCTTTAAAAAAAGGGGGGGGTGTTAAAAAGATTCCCCCCTACACAACAAGGCTGTGTGTGTGTGTATGTGTGTATATGTGTGTGTGTGTGCATTCTGCTCTCAAAGGCTTGTGTGTGTGTGTGTGTGTGTGTGTGTGTGTGTGTGTGTTTACCCGGCACATGAAGTCCAGCAATGTGGCAGTGATGGCTGGATGAGGTTTCATGGAGTGATGCATCACCAGGATGGCTGGTTCTGACATACAGGAGGAGAAACCAGAAGAAGTCAGAACCAGGTAAGACATTATGTGTGTGTGAGAGTGTGCGTGTGTGTGTCACCTATGTTCATGATGCTGTCTTTCTCAGGGTTGAAGAACAGCCAATCATAGAATAGAGCCAGCTTGGCGTTGGAGGCGGCGACATTCGACTGGAGACAAAGGATCAGTGATTATTTACCTCATTCTTATTGGACGACCTGCAGTAACCGACAGCCCGAAGCCCCACCCTTTACCGTGCAGGTGGTGAGCAGCCAGCCAATGATGGCCCAGCGTGGCAGGATGTCAGAGCTCAGCACCTCATTGGACGGATGGACCACACCACAGATGTAGCGAATGAGGTCGCAGCGCAGTGACTGGCTCTCTGCTGTGGACAGGTACTGTCTCTGGAACCAGTCCTGGTACCGCTTCTGCTGCCCGAACCGGACCTGAAGGGGAGAGGTCAGAGGTCAGCAACAGGTCAACACAAAGATATCACTGAATCTCCATCTGTGTCCTAATTCAGGGGCTGCATCCTTGAAAGCACACATTTGAAGGCCGATTACGTTACAACGCCACGCAAAGACTGTCCCAATTCGAAGGTGTCTCCTTCTTTTCCCTCTTTTTGGAGGATGCACCGCAACTATCCTTCACGGCTTCCCGTATTCCAAGATCCTTTGCGCGCCACTGTTCAGTGCCGGGAAACATACAACAATGGCGACACCAAACGGCGATGAATTTACATTTAAATGTAAGTATTGGGTTTTTATATTTAATTACTTTTACTTATTACTACTTATACTTTTACTGATGACTTATATTTTATTACTTTTATTATCCCTGCTTTATTTCCAGACTGTAAAACTGCAAAGTCTAGTTAAAGGATTAGATTGAACAAAGAGCTACGTTTAGGATTATCACTATTATATGATATTCTTCATTCTTCTGTTTTTTCTTTGTTTTCTCAACTGACGACTAACTGACAGGCAACGCAACCAGGAAATGCTTTGAAGGCTAGACTGTCTCACTTAACAACGGTTGATGTGGCCTTCGAAGCATGCAGCCCATGAATTGGAACACAGACTGTGTGGGTTGGGGTCCTGGTTCTGGTTCTGTTACCCTGGAGGTCATGAACAGCAGCTTGGTCTCCATGTCTGGTGTGAGTCGACAGGCCAGAAACTTCCTGGAGGTCCGAGCAGTCAGCAGCTGGAGAACACCTGAAACACAGGATTATGGGTACTGTAGTACTTGTGAACTGTGGACTGAGTATTGTGGGTAATGTAGTTCTACCTGTGAACTGTGGACTGAGGACTTGTGGGTTGTGTAGCAGGTCTTTCCACACCAGCTCCATCTCTGGGATCCGAGCAACGTTCTGCAGCAGACGAACCAGATCTCTGCCGATGAGCAGACACTCCATGAACTACAACAGAGACAGAACCGGGTCATTAGAACCAGCACGGCTGAATAATTTCCCTCCTCACCTTCCCTCCCTCCCCTCCTCCCTCACCTTCTCCCTTAGCATACTGATGCAGAAGTCGACCTCCTTCTGTCGCAGAGTCAGCAGGTTCGGTGCTCCGTGGTCGACGATGAGTCGGAGGAAGGTGTAGACCGACATCGCTATCAACATCGCGCTCTTCAAAACCCAATCCCTGCACACAAAACAATAATAGGTGTGAGGACAGGTGTGGACAGGTGAAGACATGTGTGGGTTTGGGCAGACAGGATTGGACAGACAGGTGTGGACAGACATACTTCTGGTCCAGCAGAATGTCGAGGACACTCTCAGCCAACCACAAGTTCTTTGTGGAAATATCTCCACCTGGACACAAACACACAGTGATTAGTCTGTTAATGTGATGATACGTGTGTGTGTGTGTGTGTGTGTGAGTGAGTGACTCACCTGCAATCTGTTTCAGCAGCGTCATGACGACCCCGTCAGCTCCCATCATGCCGCTCTTCACCAGCTCTCTAACCAACCACACCAGCTGCACACACACCAACACTATCATTAATCCCACCTGTCTCACCTGGTCACATGGTTTTAGAGGCCTACACCTGATCTGTCTACTCTACTGATGACACATACACGTACATGTAAAGTTGCTGTGATGGCTATGGCTAAAACAGCTCTTTACCTGCATGTGTTTACAGGGTGTGTGTGTGTGTGTGTGTGTGTGTGTGTGTGTTTACCTGTGTTCTGGGCACATCCTGCAGTTTGAGGAACTTCTCCATCAGGATCTGGTTGATCTTCACCAGAATCACATTCATCCCGTCTCTGTTGACAAGCGTCAAGTCTCTGTAACACTGTAACACAAACACACAGTGATGTCATGTTGATGTCACGCTGATGTCACACATTATTAATGATGTGGTGGTGTCTCACCCTCTGGGCCTGGGTCGGTTCTGTGAGGACCAAAGTGAACAGACCCAGACACACCTCCTCATGCTGCTGCTGGCCTTTACACACCTGCAGGACAGGAAACAGGAATTGACAACAGCTGGTTACTGCAATGCACACAAAATCCTGTGCTCTGATTGGCAGATTGTCAGATTCATTTATGCAGGTATACACACATCTCGTGAGCTCATTAATATTTTATTCTTTTTGAAAGAGCGACAGCCAGTGGGAAAGCTCCAACACCGAACTGACCAATGGTGTAACTTCATCTCTGTGATGGTCAGAGGACCTACAGAAGGGTTCAGGTCTGTGCGGCATGACAAACATGTCATCAGTAAGACTTTGTGACCGTCACTTGTTCTCCAGGACAGTCGGTCGTGCTCCATGATGGTCGCCCGTCCTCTGTGACGGCCGCCCGTCCTCTGTGATTATTCTATTTTAGATTATGATTACTCTTTACACGCCGACATGTGAACGAACCTGTTACTTTCCTGCTTCACGCTCTGATTGGTCACAAAGACTGCAGACTGTAGGGGGCGCTGCAGGCGGTTATACTGTTGACAGGAACATCTCCAGTCAGCTGACTATGTTAACGTTAGTAGGTGCGGTAGGTGTAGTAGTACTCTAGGTTTAGTAGTACTAGTTGGAGTACTTAAAAGTATGTAGAGTATTTCTTACATTGGCGGTGAGCGCGTCGTTGGCTTCTCTCTCTGATAGCCCATTGGTCAGCGACTGGACGATTCCAACACAACGCTCCAATCTCTGCACAAACAACACACACACACACACACACACAGGTGAGTGGATAACTCACTTCACAGGACTGAAGATAACTGTACTGCATGCGTACTTTACAGGAGGATCACTGTTCAGGGATCAAACCAGCGGTTTCTTCATCACACCTCACCTGTTGTTGACCTGTCTGTCTGTTGTGTAGTCCAAAAATAGCCTTCTTTAAATGAAGTACAGCCATTACTTTCCCTCCAACAAATTAAGAGAACGAGTGTAACCGTGAAATGCTCATTATGACACCACATAAACAGTAATTATAATATCTACAATACTCCATGACATTTTACTGGATGCTTGTCTCACTTTCCCACAGCATCGTTAAATCGTTTAGGTCTGTGTCCATTTCATTATAATCAGATTCACCATAAACAACGAACACCTGTATTTTACATTCAGTCACAGAGAGATGGAAAACAAACACAATAGTTACTTTCCAAAGTAACTAGTTACTTTTATCATTTGTAACCTAGTAACTACTTTAGTTACTTTTTGGGAGAAGTGACTAGTTACTGTAACTAGATACTTTTTCAGAGTAACTTGCCAAAGACTGCTGGTGTGTACCTGTCTGTCTGTGTCTGTCTGGTGTGTACCTGTCTGTCTGGTGTGTACCTGTCTGTGTCTGTCAGGTGTGTACCTGTCTGTGTCTGTCTGGTGTGTACCTGTCTGTCTGTGTCTGTCTGGTGTGTACCTGTCTGTCTGTGTCTGTCTGGTGTGTACCTGTCTGTCTGGTGTGTACCTGCTTTTGACATGAGAAACATAAGCAAAGCGCATGCGCACCATGTCCATATGTTTACGTAGGATTAGCATGCTAGGCTAACAGTCCGCGGGCTGTGAGGCTTTATATCCGCAGCGTGTAGCGTCTTTCTGGGCACACAAACAGCTCGAACACACCCTCGGCTGTGGGGCTCACTGTGGGATTCGAACCTCGGCGCCGTGTCTGCACACAGTACGGCACGGCTGTGCTATGCTAGCGATGCTAGCCGTGCTAACTAGCGTGCTAGCCCGTGTCCTCCCCAGGATCGCTCTCTTTGTACCCGCTGCTGTTTGACACCAACCCGCTGAGTACTGCCTGTAAACCCGCCCGGACCAGCTTCAGTCCGGCTTATAACTGTTCCCCGGGCCGTCAAACCGGGACAGCCTACCTCCTCCAGCTCGTCTTTGGCGTCTAGCTGGGTGGACACCAGTAGCCGGCCCTGCGGCTTCGCCGGTGCAGCCTCCATCTGCTCCCGCCGCGCCTCGCCGGGCCCCGCGGAGCTGCGAAGGCCTGGGACTCCCGGTTCTGGGGTGGTTGTGACTGTTAGTGTCGGTGTAACGGACAGTTCGGTGCACGTGTCCGTGCTGTTTTCTCCGGTAGAGTTGGTGTGCTCGGTAACTTTGTGTTTTTCTAACTTGTTTCGGGGAAGCTCACTCTCAGTCCGAACACAGCGACATAACGGACATCCGCAACGAGCAGGAGGGGCGGGGCCAACACCGGCCGAGGACCAATCCGTTTACTTAGACCTCTGAGTGACGTACGGACGGACCAATGACAGGAGAGCAAATCTGGAGCCAATCCCGGGCGTGCTCTGCCGAAGATCATACATGAAACTTCAAAATCACAAATGATCCCAAAAGTTCATCTGAGCAACTTATTGATCAATGCATTGATCAACTTATTGACCAACTTATCAACCAACTCATTTACCAACTTGTTGACCAAGGTATTGTTCAAATTATTAACTCACTGACTAAAGTATTGATCAACTTATTTATCAACTCATTGACCAGCTCATTGAGTCTTACTCAATCTCTTCTCTTTATTGCACATCATGTTTTTTTCACTCACTATTTTTATTTTTACTCAAAACATCAAAGTACTTCTGAAACAGGAAGTAGAGTTCTGTTTACTTCCGGTCAGATGTGCAGGACTTGTTGTGGATGTTGATTGGTGTTTACAGCAGCCTGTCCACAGTTAGCGCTTCACTACTTCACTGTCAATGCTTCCATCATGAAGTCTGTAGATCACCTCAGTACTGTAACGTTATTCCCTGTTGGTCTCAGATTCTGTGCTCCAACCCGGTCCGGTGTTGCTGCTGAGCCCTGCTTAGCATGCTAACAGCAGATTTAGTGAGGCCTGGACAGAGATGACTGCAGCAGCCCTCATAATCACTCGTAGACTGGATCAATCAGGAAGCACTCCTCCTCATCATCAACATTTTTTTATGGTTTATCAAGAAATGGCAAACTCTAAAATACCATGAAGAATACCTGGAAACACTGAAAACACTTTCATCAGTGTTGGACAGACATTGGAGGACAGATGGACAGAGGACAGATGGACAGCCCACGGACCAGAACCCGACAGGGAAAGTCCGATCCAAGTGTAAAAAATTGCAGATAAATCCTGAGTTAAATGATAGCGTGGTAGCATTAATAATGACACAGAGGCTGTTTAGTTACAGATCATTATGGGCCGGGCCACATGACATCAAACCAGGCCAGCCAATAGGAGGCGCCGTCTCACCACTTGCCACATCCAGAGTCAAAGCCTGTTTGTTTAATGTGACGGGTTCTTGCATTTACAAATGGTTCTGAGTCCACGTCCAGAACACGGAGTCAGTACAGCTGTCTGAAGAGTTCACATGGAGAAGAACATCTGATTCCTCCGTACGACCACTGTGAATGATGTCACAGCTCATCGTCCAATCAGACGAACGTACTGGCTGCTGTCTTCTCTCCCAGCAGCCAGTACGTCCTCATGCGTCCTTTTCCCTTCAGCTCGATCTCTCCTCGGACCTGCAGCTCAAAGCAACAGAACTCTTGCAGAACCTGTCGGGTCGCCTCTGACACGTGGATCTTCAGAGCTGCAGACAAACAGGACCGACACCAGAACATGAGAATATGAGAAATGTGTGCATGCATGGGTGTGTGTGTGTGTGTGTGTGTGTGTGTGTGTGGTACCCTCTCCGTTGGACTCCATGCGTGATGCTGTGTTGACCGTGTCTCCAAACAGACAGTACCTGGGCATCTTCAGCCCTACGACACCTGCACACACCGGACCTGTACACAAACACACACACATTCATTTGAGTTCTTTATTTAAACACACACACACACATACACACACACACACATTCATTTGAGTTCTTTATTTAAACACACACACACATTCATTTGAGTTCTTTATTTAAACACACACACACACACACACGTTCATTTGAGTTCTTTATTTAAACACACACACACACACACACATTCATTTGAGTTCTTTATTTAAACACACACACACTGACCACTGTGTATGCCGATGCGTAGCCGCAGCTGCTGATTGGCTCGGTGCCGGATCCTGAAGCTCTTGACGGCGTCCAGCAGAGCAAGAGACATCCGGGCCACTTCACGACCGTGCAGCTTCCCGTTCCTCACCGGCAGACCGGACACCACCATGTAAGCGTCGCCGATGGTCTCCACCTGAGGGCGGAGCGGGGTCAGAGGTCAAAGAAGGTGTTCTAACTTCACGTCACTTCCTTCAGACGACACACGGTGATGGTCTTCATCGCATCCAGAACATGCTACATGCACATTCATGATGACATGCTAACACAGAGCTAATTGCTCCATCCTCCAGCTCTCTGAATACTTTCATAAAGAAACATCCCGATTGGACGGCTCGACCGGCTCCAACTCCCACAACTCTGTTAGCCTATCTTAGCATGTAGACTTGACATGTTTACCTTGTAAACATCAAAGTTGTCGATGATGGCGTCAAAACATGTGTAGAGGTCGTTCAGCAAGGTCACGACCTGCATGTGAAAACATGAACAGAACATTTACATACAAACATACCGTATGTTCCATCATCATACATGTTGTAAGAACATGTTCCACCACAAGATGGTTCCACTGACTTCTACTGACCTGTAGTGGCGTGCTCTCAGCTGACAGGGCAGTGAAACCGATGATGTCACTGAAGTAGATGGTGACGGAGTCAAAAGCTTCAGCCTGAACTGTCTCACCTCGTTTGAGCTGCTCAGCCACAGAGCTGAAACACACAGTACATGAAGTATTACTGCAGTATATTTACTGTGGTAGTATGCCGTATTACTGCAGTATATTTACTGTGGTAGTATCTGGTAGAGCAGCGCCTCTGCCTTGCGTTTCTCCTCGTGGTACGCCTGGGTTCTCTCCTCCACCAGCTCCTCCAGGTTGTTGGCATACTGCTCCATCCGAGACAGGAGGTTATCCAGGATGTTGGAGCCATAACCCCTGAACAGACAGACAGACAGATGGGCAGACAGCTAGAATGAGCATATTCATGTTGTCAGTGGTAAAAGTGACTGCTGTATTCAACTACAGACCAGTCATCTGTCCCCTGGTCCCCACCCCATCTGTCCTCCTTGGTCAATCCCCTTGTCCCCTTGTCCCTGCCTCGTCCCACCTGTGCTGTTTCCTCAGCAGGATCTTGATGGTGTTGAAGTCGGGTCTGTCGCTTGGCTCTTCGCTCCAGCAGCGCTGCATCAGGACTCCGAGGTCTTCGCTGTGACTGTGGAAGCAGAGTGAAGGCCGGAGGGGGGGACATCCGCCTTGCTGCACCACCTGAACAAGCTCTGATGGAAGAGGACACGCAGGTACACATGCTTCATCAGTCCTCACCTGATGCAGATCCACAGAGCAGTCATCATTTATCATCAGTGCGTCACATGATCAGTGTGTATCAGAGTGTATCAGTGTGTATCAGTGTGTATCAGAGTGTATCAGTGTGTATCAGTGTGTATCAGTGTGTATCAGAGTGTATCAGTGTGTATCAGTCTGTATCAGTGTGTATCAGTGTGTATCAGAGTGTATCAGTGTGTATCAGTCTGTATCAGTGTGTATCAGAGTGTATCAGTGTGTATCAGTGTGTATCAGTGTGTATCAGAGTGTATCAGTGTGTATCAGTGTGTATCAGTGTGTATCAGAGTGTATCAGAGTGTATCAGTCTGTATCAGTCTGTATCAGTGTGTATCAGTGTGTATCAGTGTGTATCAGAGTGTATCAGTGTGTATCAGTGTGTATCAGTCTGTATCAGTGTGTATCAGAGTGTATCAGTGTGTATCAGTGTGTATCAGAGTGTATCAGTCTGTATCAGTGTGTATCAGTCTGTATCAGTGTGTATCAGTGTGTATCAGAGTGTATCAGTGTGTATCAGAGTGTATCAGTGTGTATCAGTCTGTATCAGTGTGTATCAGAGTGTATCAGTGTGTATCAGTCTGAACTCAGTTGATGAAGTACGGATAGAGAAACACTGGTCTGAGCAGCACAACATCAACACGCTGACACAAGTGTTTGAGACGCTGTCATCAAGATATCACACCGGAATGTAAATAACAGATTCTACACTGTCATCACACACACACGCAAACACACACACATCAACAAGTCTCCATAGGTCCCCATGTTAAAAGCAGAACCTGGTGTGGAGGTGTCCCTGACGCTGTGATATCTGCACTGACCTTTAGGAGTCAGGGTTTGTGTGTCGATGTAGAAGACTCCTCTCAGCAGAGCCACTTCCTGCAAGATGATACCAAAGCTGTAGACGTCTCCTTTCTGAGTCCCACATGGAGGAGGACACTCTGTCCTCAGCAGCTCTGGGGCTGTCCACAGCTTACCTGCAAGACACCAGGTGGAGGTGCACAGGTGATTCCATCAAAACTAAGAAGGTTGAATCCACTAATAACAGCTAATAACAGATGTAAATGGAGCTGTAGTTGTTGACGGTTGCATGAATCATCTGTCCATATAATAAAACTTTTAATATATTTAAAGTACTCGTCGTACGTGCGTAGTAAGCATGTGTGTCCTCGGGGCAGCTGCTGGTCCGGAGACTTTCCAGGCCGTAGTCAGTGATCTTCAGAACAAAGCGACTGTCCACCACACAGTTAGAAGACTTCAGGTTGCCGTGGGAAACGATGACACTGTTGTGAAGGAACAACATTCCCTGGTGACAAAAACAGCAACAATAAACACAAATTTCATGGATCAGGAACTGTTGATTGGACATGAACACTGATACTGACTGAGAAGTTGTTTAAAGAACTGAGTTTCTATCATCTGATGTTTGGACGTGTCACTGTGTTGTGTGTGTTTTGTTCTGCTGGTTGTCACAGAGTGCCTGTGGCCCCGCCCATTGCTGCAGTGACAGGTTGTTACCTTGACAATGTCATTGATGAGAGAGTATCTGAACATCCAGTCCAGAGTGATGCTGTCGCTCTCCATCAGGTCCTGACACACACACGCACACACACACAGTTTCATTAGCAGCAGAGAGACAGTGCGGCACTTCACTTAATGAAATGTGTGTGTGTGTGTGTGTGTGGTGAAGATACATGCATCTCTTTGTGTTAGTGTGGTTTTGTTCTTTTTTCTTTTAAACACACCGGAGCTATGGAGCGAGGATGTAGTTGACGTGTATCTTTGTCCAAAAAGATTTATTGAACCATTCTTTGAACATGACAATCAGTAAAAACTGCAGTAATCCACAAAAATCATAATTACAAGCACGGTCAAAAAATATTGTGCTCTCCTTGCCTCCATCTTTTCCAGCAAAAAACAAATTACGCATACATTATGCCACACACGTCTCAACCAATAGGAAGTGTGCAACTACCATCAATCAATAGGCATAATAATATAGTAACCAATAGTAATACCATATAGAAAATGGCTCTAACACTTTGTAACGTAAATATGAATCATATGTAGGAAAAACTCTGAGCAGTATAAACAGCTTTACTACAACCAACATAAGACATATAATGTTCACCTGCAATGTTTTGCATTGACACTGCACAGATTAGATACAGTCTTCCTCCTCTCAATGCATAAAATAACTCGAGCTGCTCTTTGTTAAACTGACATTTTTAGATCCAGCGGTCATCTGACAACAACCCAAACCCCACGCAGCCCACGCCAACATACCGCTGGCTGATATGTATTCTCATGCTGCTAGGTTACAACGACAGGAAGTTGCTAGGTTACAGTGCTGAGAAGTAACTATAACTGAGAGGTGGGGAGAAGAGCTGATGTATGAAGGAATGTTAGAGGCTGGTTGGAAAGATAGATACATGGTTACATACATGGCTGATAATCATTAATACAGGGAGTACAGTGGGTACTTCAAAGGTACAACAAGTTAATGGACCAGTACAGACAGTTTGTAATATAGAGAGGGTTAATCATGAGACATAAATTTTAAATAGAGGGTTATAAAGGGTTGATAGAGGTGTACAGAAGGTATGGAGGTTTGATAGAGGTGTACAGGAGGTATGGAGGATTGATGGGTTATTGGATGGGTTAAGAAGGGGGGGTTGATAGAGAGGTGGTATGGTGTACCTGTAGGCTGCCTCTGGGGCAGTACTCTGTGATGATGCACATGTTCGGCGCGTCGATGCAGCTGCCTATGAAGCGAGTCAGATGCTCATTCTGAACATCTCGCATCTACAAGAGAAGAGAGGCTGCAGGTTCAAATCCCACCAAAACCATCAGCATTCGACAAGCAAGGCACTGAACCCCCAAACAAGATACTCAGTGTTCAGCCTCAGGTCAGTCCATTGGTTGATGGAAGATGGAGTTCTTACGTGTTTCAGTTCAAACAGAACCTTCCGGGTCAGTTCAATACGTTTCTTGTTGATGTACTTGATGGCTGCCAGGTTCCCCTGCAGGTGGCAAAATAAACAAGGTGTCACTTTATTCATGACACCATCACCATCACGTCCTCCTCCATCACAGTAATGTTAGCGAGTTGAGTTAGACCTTGTAGTATCCAGTTTTGGTGTAGATCTGGAAGTTTCCCTCCATGGTCATTAGAGAGCCACAGTTTGATCCTTTCTGCAGAGAACCCAGATGAACTTTATCTAACTAATAATTAATATAATTAATAATGGACAACATTTAAATTGTATGTTTATGTGAGTGTGTGTGTCGGGTGTGTGTGTGTGTTACCAAAGATATGGTGAGTCTGCTGCAGGCTCTCCTCAGGACTTTATCCAGGTTGCACATCTGGACGTCGTCCCAGGAAACTCTCCACAGCTGAGCCGCCAGCTCGCTCTCCAGCTTCAACTTCCTGTTCAACAGACAGGAAGACAGGTGTGTGTGTGTGTGTGTGTGTGTGTGTGTGGAAAAGGGAGAAACAGAGAGAAAGGATACATAAAAGACAGATGAGTGAGACAGAAAGAAAGACTGAGGGAACCCTGGACAGAACCAAGGAACACCGTCCTACAGCACCGTCAGTTCAGCCCTCCTTTAAACACACTGTCCTATACCTGCCACCTCACTGACAGGTAAAGACAGGTGGATGAGTCCTGGTGGCCCTCAGGTACCTGCTTTGCAGGTTCTACAGCACCTATTCAACCTTAGCAACCTCAGGAGAAGGTCCCTGTACTGTCTTAGTGACTACAGACCAGTCTGCAGAGACTAGATCTGTCCCATCTCAGACCTCTGGTGACCACCTCCATAACACCCCTGCAGTTCACCTAATGAACCCCCAAACAGCCAAAGGTTGGTGTTAATGGTGCGATCACCCACCTGCTTCAGTGGGCTCTCTCTGACCTGGCTAGAGCTGACAGCACTGAGGATTATGTACCTTTAACACAATCCAGTCTACACGGCCAAGAGAGAAGGTAGACACCTCCACACTCTGCTGGGTTACTGACTACCTGACAGACAGACCACAGCGTGAGGCTGCAGGGATGTGTGACTCTGCAGAGGTGAATCAGTAATGGAGAGGAGACGGAATACAGGCGCTTTATGGCGTTTTGACGGAGCAATCACCTCGTCTAGACACAGTCGTGGACTTCAGGAGGACAAGGCCTAACTTATCTGCCTGAAAGATGCTTCTTAAGCTTCTCAGTGTCATGGACAACAGGTCACATCCCCTCCACCACCTCCTGATCAACTACCAGAGTGTGTTCAGTACGAGGCTCCCATAGGACCTCAACAGGAAGTTAAAAAAAAAGAACACTACAGGAAATCTGACTGTGAACATTCACATTTTATTATCAGTGTTACATGTTTATTTTTACATCGATACAGCGATCAATCTCTGTCTCTCTGTCTGTTCTTTAGCTCTTCATCTTGACTTCACTGTGATCTCCCTATTACAACAGAAAGACAGAGAGAGACATACAGACAGAGAGACAGACAGACAGACGGAGAGAGACATAAAGACAGAGAGACAGACATACAGGTGCTGTAAGAGCTGTAAGAGTTCAAACCACAACAAAGTGGTGTGTGCTGGCACATCTGTTTTTGTAAGGACTAATTTGACCATTAGTGCAAAGTGCTGTCAGTAAAGTAAAGAAGAAAAAACATGTGTGTGTGTGTGTGAGAGTGTGTGTGTGTGAGTATCTCACCTGTAGATGAAAACAGTCACGGTAACAATGATGACAAAGACAAAGCAGATCACTATGGCAACCATCTGATTCATCGTAATTGTACCTGGAGAGGACAGTGTCTTTGTGAGGACCAATTACAGATTAGAGCCTGGAAGTGAGGACATTTTGTGTGTGTGTGTTATAAGGGGCATTTTATGCCAGCACACTACACTAAAAACACGTGAACAGCCTATGCGATGACATCAAGTCATACATTCATTTTCAATGGATGAAAGTTATGGGGGGCATTTTATGCTCTTCCCATGGGCCCACCACCCATGGGAGGGGCTACAGGGGGCGGGTGCACAGAGAGTTGGGCGGCAGTCGGAGGCGGGGACCCTGGCGGTCTGACCCCCGGCTGCAGAAGCTGGCTCTGGGGACGTGGAAAGTCACCTCTCTGGCGGGGAAGGAGCCTGAGCTGGTGCGCGAGGTTGAGAGGTACCGGCTAGATATAGTCGGGCTCGCCTCAACGCACAGTTTGGGCTCTGGAACCAGTTTCCTCGAGAGGGGTTGGACGCTCTACCACTCTGGAGTTGTAGAAATACTTGTTTCCCCCCGGCTCGGCGCCTGTACGCTGGGGTTCACCCTGGTGGACAAGAGGGTAGCCTCCCTTCGCCTTCGGGTGGGGGGACGGGTCCTGACTATCGTCTGTGCCTATGCACCGAACGGCAGTTCAGATTACCCACCCTTTTTGGAGTCCTTGGAGGGGGTGCTGGAGAGCGCTCCTTCTGGGGACTCCCTCGTCCTCCTGGGTGGCTTCAATGCTGACGTGGGCAGCGACAGAGAGACCTGGAGTGGCGTGATTGGGAGGAACGGCCCCCCTGACCTGAACCCAAGTGGTGTTCTGTTATTGGACTTCTGTGCTCGCCATGGATTGTCCATAATGAACACCATGTTCAAACACAAGGGTGTCCATATGTGCACGTGGCACCAGGACGCCCTTGGCCACAGTTCGATGATCGACTTTGTGGTTGTGTCATCGGATTTGCGGGCTTGGTCCGCATTGCCAGCAGTAAGTCGGACTTGTTTCCAGTGAGAGGTGGACTCCGCCAGGGCTGCCCTTTGTCACCAATTCTGTTCATAACCTTTATGGACAGAATTTCTAGGCGCAGTCAGGGTGTTGAGGGGCTGACCTGGTCTTGTTGGCTTCATCGGAGCGTGACCTTCAGTCGAGTGTGAAGCAGCTGGGATGAGAATCAGCACCTCTAAATCTGAGGCCATGGTTCTCAGCTAGAAAAGGGCGGAGTGCAGTCTCCGGGTCGGGGTCGAGATCCTGCCTCAAGTGGAGGAGTTCAAGTATCTCGAGGTCTTGTTCATGAGTGAGGGAAGGATGGAGCGGGAGGTTGACCGGCGGATCAGTGCAGCTTCTGCAGTGATGCGGACTCTGCACCGGTCCCTACAAACAATTAAAAGGTGTAACAGCTGCTTCGGTTCACATTTACCGGCCCCACGACCTGCTGCTGCTGCTTTGGCTCAGAGGCGCGCCAAAGCAGCAGCAGCAGGTCGGGGGGCCGGTGGCACAGCGAGGAAAATGACATTTTCTAGTTATGAGTTATAAATGTGAACCGAAGCAGCTGTTACACCTTTTAATTGTTTGTACATTGAGACGAGCGCGCGTACAGGCATCCGCTGCGTTCACACGTGGCACGGCACAAATGACCCCTCGCTGTTTGATTTCCACAAACACTACACAGTGTGTGCCTGTACGCCCATGTACAATTGTACTTAGTAGTCACGCGTGGTCACGTATTTGAGGCGTAGTTCCCCCATCAACAACGCGTGTGCAGCATCTGCATGGCGTCTACGTGACGCCCGTCTGCCCAATGAAAATGTATGGAATACACGCTTTTTTAGTATAGTGTGCTGGCATAAATGCCCCCCATAGTGTGTGTGTGTGTGTGCGTGCACACGCGTGTGTGTGTGCACCTACGTGCGACACAGGATGGTTTGTCGTTCTTGAAGCCACACTCTGGAATGTCTGGAGGAGGAGCGCCACCTGGCCACTGGAAGCTTCGCCCACTCTGCATGACCATCTGTTTCATACTGCCATTATACACACATACCACCTGCACACACACACACACACACACAGACACCGCCCACCACCTATTGGTTGTTGACACTGTTCAGGTGATTAATGTCACATTTGTGCAAGCCAGGTGTAAAAAGCTCTGATAATATTAAACATGTTGATTTATCTGAACTTACTGCAGACAGCGTTTGTACGTTTTTACCTCTCAGGTGTGTGGCCTGATGGTGATGACATCATGAGTCAGACATATTTTACCTGAAACTCTCCAGACTTGATGTCCGTCATGTCCCACAGAGCAAAGTCCACCTGTCTGTCCCCCCACTCGTCCATCTCCACCAAACCCATCACACCTACAGACAAACATCAGGGTCATAGATTCAGGAAAACACACCGTGACCGTATATCTGTATGAACGCAGTACATGACGTATATCTGTATGAACGCAGTACATGACCGTATATCTGTATGAACGCAGTACATGACGTATATCTGTATGAACGCAGTACATGACCGTATATCTGTATGAACGCAGTACATGACGTATATCTGTATGAACGCAGTACATGATGTATATCTGTATGAACGCAGTACATGACGTATATCTGTATGAACGCAGTACATGACGTATATCTGTATGAACGCAGTACATGACCGTATATCTGTATGAACGCAGTACATGACCGTATATCTGTATGAACGCAGTACATGACGTATATCTGTATGAACGCAGTACATGACGTATATCTGTATGAACGCAGTACATGACGTATATCTGTATGAACGCAGTACATGACGTATATCTGTATGAACGCAGTACATGACCGTATATCTGTATGAACGCAGTACATGACGTATATCTGTATGAACGCAGTACATGACGTATATCTGTATGAACGCAGTACATGACGTATATCTGTATGAACGCAGTACATGACGTATATCTGTATGAACGCAGTACATGACCGTATATCTGTATGAACGCAGTACATGACGTATATCTGTATGAACGCAGTACATGACCGTATATCTGTATGAACGCAGTACATGACGTATATCTGTATGAACGCAGTACATGACGTATATCTGTATGAACGCAGTACATGACCGTATATCTGTATGAACGCAGTACATGACGTATATCTGTATGAACGCAGTACATGACCGTATATCTGTATGAACGCAGTACATGACGTATATCTGTATGAACGCAGTACATGACCGTATATCTGTATGAACGCAGTACATGACCGTATATCTGTATGAACGCAGTACATGACGTATATCTGTATGAACGCAGTACATGACGTATATCTGTATGAACGCAGTACATGACCGTATATCTGTATGAACGCAGTACATGACGTATATCTGTATGAACGCAGTACATGACCATATATCTGTATGAACGCAGTACATGACCGTATATCTGTATGAACGCAGTACATGACGTATATCTGTATGAACGCAGTACATGACCGTATATCTGTATGAACGCAGTACATGACGTATATCTGTATGAACGCAGTACATGACCATATATCTGTATGAACACAGTACATGACCGTATATCTGTATGAACGCAGTACATGACGTATATCTGTATGAACGCAGTACATGACCATATATCTGTATGAACGCAGTACATGACCGTATATCTGTATGAACGCAGTACATGACGTATATCTGTATGAACGCAGTACATGACCATATATCTGTATGAACACAGTACATGACCGTATATCTGTATGAACGCAGTACATGACGTATATCTGTATGAACGCAGTACATGACCATATATCTGTATGAACGCAGTACATGACCGTATATCTGTATGAACGCAGTACATGACGTATATCTGTATGAACGCAGTACATGACGTATATCTGTATGAACGCAGTACATGACCGTATATCTGTATGAACGCAGTACATGACGTATATCTGTATGAACGCAGTACATGACGTATATCTGTATGAACGCAGTACATGACGTATATCTGTATGAACGCAGTACATGACCGTATATCTGTATGAACGCAGTACATGACCGTATATCTGTATGAACGCAGTACATGACGTATATCTGTATGAACGCAGTACATGACGTATATCTGTATGAACGCAGTACATGACGTATATCTGTATGAACACAGAAACAAATATAAATATAACTATTTACTGCCTCCATCCACCCACTCTTTCCCCTCTGACGCACATGCCCGGTGATTAATGACCACTGGCTGTGTTTCAGTGTGTGTGTGTTTCAGTGTGTGTGTTTGTGTGTGTGGTCCAATCTAATATACAGCAGCCTGTTGTATCAGTGTTATCAGCTCCATCAGCACACACAGTCCTGTCGTCCTCTGTTCCCTCCATCATCTTAATTCATTTAGTTCATTTCATCTTTTGTCCTCTCCTCCCCCAAATAAAACAACAGAAAACACCGTCACCCTGTCTGTCTGCTTCACCCTGTCTGCAACATGTCAACCTCCTTTACTTACATGTTACACATGTTAACTCTACATACTCTCTCTGTACAGAAAATGTCTCCAATCCTACCCTCCTTAGCCATGGTGTTCATAAATCTCATAGAAATAACTATACTCATTCCATTAGATTTGCCAAAAAAGAAATATTTCAGTGAAAAATTTAAGAAGTGTTCAAATGATAGTAAAACCACATGGAAAGTTATAAATCAGTTGCTGCATAGAGAAAAAAAGCCCAGAGTTACCTTCAATCTTTTTGTTCTTCATTCTTATTCTTAATTCTTAATTATCCTTAATTCTTTTAGCAAATCATTTGATAGAGATAAAAAATTCAACGTTTTTTAAACATTATTTGTTATGAATTATCTAGTAAAGTTCCTGCTTGTTGTGTATTACAGGAAATTATCCTTCTATCTCTCCTTTTAAGCCTCCTGATGTTCAAGAAATGAGTAACATTATGGATGAACCAAAAACATCTTCAGCTGGCCATGATAACATTTCTGCATCCCTCATTAAACAGATCAAGCAGTCATTTTTGAAGCCACTGGCTTACATTTCTTCTCTGTCTATGACAACAGGTGTTGCACCAGAGGGTTTGAATGTTGCCAAAGTTATTCCTCTGTTTAAAGCAAATGATCCGTGTCATTTTGATAATTATAGACCCATGTTTTTCAAATGTATTCGAAAAAAACATACAAAAGGATCATTTCTCATCTAGATTCTAATTCAGTTCTTTACAAACATCAGTATGGCTTCCAGAAAAATCATTCCACTTATAATATGGCTTTGCTTCATTTGATTAACAGAGTTACCTCTGCATTAGAAAATAAAGAATTTACCTGAAGTATATTCATCGACTTTTCAAAAGCTTTTGATACAATCATCATATTTTATTGAAAAAACTGTATAAATATGGTTTTCATGATTCTACGTTCAAATGTTTCAAACAGAAGACCGTTTGCTTGTATTAATGGATACTACTCCAACACAGCTACACTACTTTGTGGGTCCCCACAGGGGTCCATTCTCATTTATATCAATGATTTATCAAACGTCTCAGATATTCTTTCTCCAATAATGTTTGCTGATGATACTCTAGTTCATTCTCACTCAAATTTCAATTCTCTGATTAAAATGTTAATGTTGGTTTAACTGCATATGCTACATTGTTCAGATTAGATAAGTTATCTCTGAATATAAAAAAAATAAACTATATCATTTTTTATGGTTAAATCTAAAAAATAATCTTCCTCTAAGGATTTTATAGTTTATAATTCAGTCTGTTGCGATGCCTGAAGTCTCAACAACAAGACTCCTGGGAATTCTTGTTGATGAGACTTGAGTTGAAAAGCACACACTGATTTCATTTATCTGTATCTTCCATATTGCAATATGGTTTGGGCAAGCAGTTTTAATACTTCACAGAATTTTGGTCCTTCCGAAACGTTTTGTTAAGATGCAACCCGATCTGAGTCACATGCCTCATTTGTACCTCTTTTTCAGAAAGTCCAGATACTATTCACAACATAAATATCTCTCAATATGTGTTTTTATCTATCAGGTATATTCAAATCATGAAAACTTTCCAGAGCACTTTAAGACTTTTTAAATTTAATTTACAGGTTCACTCTTATTCAACCCGTTAATCCTTAGGCTTCATCCTCAAAGATTCCTTATGTGCAGAGGTCAGTTTACAATCAAATTTAGAGGTTCCAAATTATGGAATAGCTTTTTCCATCTGGCAAAGAACTCAAAAGATGTTTAAAAGTCCACTGAGTTCCATTTTAGCTGCTGTTTGAAGATTCTAATTCATACAGAAACACATATTTTTTTAGATTGGATCGGATTAGATTTACATATGTTTCTTCTATTATCAGTTCATTATTACTTTATGTAGTTAAAATATATCATATCTGCTGTATATGTATATATGTGGTATATTCTTCTGAAAGATGAATTAAACGTGTTCTGAACTGATTGATTTATTGATTCATGTGTTTGTTGACACTGTAAATCTAAATATAAAACAAATCGCACATATTATTTCTTTATTAAATGTTAAATATGTTTTTACAGCTGTCATGTGACCACACACACACACACACACACACACACACACACACACTGATTACATTAATCGGTTGTCACCAGCTGAGTCCTGCTGTCAGCGTGTCATTTCCTGTGGCTGTTTGTTTTCCATCAACATCCAGAGCTTCACGACTCGCCCCCCTCTGCTCTGTCTGTTCTGTCTGTAGTTCTGTCCTATCTCGTGTGGTTCTGTCCTGTCTCCTCTGGTTCTGTTCTGTCTCATGTGGTTCGGTCCTCTCTTGTGTGGTTCTGTTCTGTCTCTTCTGGTTCTGTCCTATCTCAGGTGGTTCTGTCCTGTCTCGTGTGGTTCTGTTCTGTCTCCTCTGGTTTTGTCCTCTCTTGTGTGGTTCTGTTCTGTCTCTTCTGGTTCTGTCCTATCTCAGGTGGTTCTGTCCTGTCTTGTGTGGTTCTGTTCTGTCTCATGTGGTTCTGTCCTCTCTCGTGTGGCTCTGTTCTGTCTCCTCTGGTTCTGTCCTATCTCATGCGGTTCTGTCCTGTCTCATGTAGTTCTGTCTCTTCTGGTTCTGTCCTGTCTCCTGATCTGCCAGCTGAAGCCTGAGAAGACAATCTCAGGACTGGTTCCACGTGTTTCTGCTCATGTTGGAGAACGTTCTTCCTGAAACTGTTTGCAGCCTCTGACACATGAGCGATGACTTCCTGTCTCTTCCTGTTCTGACCTGAAAACAATAACGCCAGAGAACACGTTGCACTTTGTGCCGCAGGACTGGAAATCACAGACAATTTCTCACTTTATGTCTTCATGTCTTCATGTCTCTATGTCTTTGTATTCATGTCTTTAAGTTTTTGTCTTCATGTCTTTAAGTTTTTGTCTTCATGTCTTCGTCTTCATGTCTTTGTCTTCATGTCTTTATGTCTTCATATCTTTATGGCTTTGTCATATCTTCATGTCTTTATGTCTTTGTCATGTCTTCATGTCTTTATGTCTTTGTCCTCATGTCTCCCTCTCCCTGGGCTTCTGCAGCAAGGACTGAGCCTTTGTACATGGGACAGCTGCTCTACCAACCAAGCCAAATACCGCCCCATGTCTTCATGTCTTCCTGTCTTCCTGTCTTCGTGTCTTTGTCTTCCTGTCATATCCTGATCCTGTCTTTCTGTCCTGAACAACAGAAGACAAAGTGTCTCTCATCCTGGAGTGACGAATCAGGAGCCTCTGTGCTGTGTGAGGTCACCATGGGAACCAGAGTCACGTTCTCACGGCAAGTGTCAGCAGGGAGTTGGTGTGTTAGCAGAGACAGTGGGAACATGAAGACAGGACGTCTGGGAATCAAACCATCAACCAGAACAGGAAAACCACAGTGAGCTCTCTGATTGGGCAGTCAGTCACCTGAGACTCGAGTTCTCATTGTGACTTTAAGTCACATGACGCTTTAAGTTTGGACCACATGAGGGTCTCACAGAATACAGACAAGAACTGACATCAGAACATCAGTGTGTGTGTGTGTCTTTGTGGTTTTAATAAAGTCATTTTGAACCGTCTGGGTTTGCGCTGTGATTGGCTGCATTACCTGGGAAAGTCCTGTTCCACATCCTCTTGGTCACCACGTCCCCTTTGGGCCTCTGGACTCCTCCTGGTCCTGGTCCAGGTCCCAGGTTCTGCTCACTCAGCCACTCGTTCAGAGCTTGAGAGTACAACATGACGCCGTCATGGAAACCTCCGGCTATTAGGTTGTACTGAGAGAGAGACACATCATGTGACTTGTCATGTGACTTCATCCGGTCAGAACCAAAGTCTGTTAAAGGTCCGGTGTGCCACAATACTAATCTTCAGAACTGTTTCCATGAGACCTGTTCTGCTGTGTTTCTACAGGAGCCCAGAGTGGACAAACAGCGGACCTTTAATGATGACTTATTATGATGATATATTTAAATTAATATTCAAATGAGCAGATAACGACGTGTTTGGTACCAGAGAGTCGTCAATGGTGAAGTTGAACATTTTCATCGCATCAATCTTCAAAGTTTCAACAAATTGAAGATACTCTGGAGTCTGAGGCTGAAGGTAAGACAGGATCTTCACACTCTGACAGACAGACAGATAGACAGACAGACCTTTACTGTAAAGAAATCATACATTTGTGGAAAATAACTTTTTACAGTAATGTTCTGTTCATAGTAATCAGATTACTTATTATCAGTTACTTCCTGATGGTGACAAACTTTCAGCACGTGACTGAAATCAAACTGAATCTGTAAAATTACAGTTTTCCCTGTAAAACTAAACTGTTTTCTGTAAACCTTTTGTTTTTTAACTCCAGAAACAGGAAGTGATGTCATACCCTGAAGGCTTGGCGGGCGGCCTCGTCGTCCACGTCTCCTCTGTACCATGGCCTGACGGGGCCCCATCCACCCAAACCCTCAGCAAATAGATCAATGAAAAAGAAGACGTAGTCTTCCAACTCCACTCCCTCCATCCAGAACTGGACCATGAGAGTCCTGAAGGTGTCCCAGGAGCAGCACAGGTAAACCACTGAAGAAGAACAGACACATTTTTGTTTACAGGTAACAAAGACTGTACCTTACAATTGTTTGTGACTGGACAGAACAGAGGATCAACGAGAGAAAAAGAGAAGGGAAATTTGTTTTTCACTTTTTTTTTTTTTTTTTTTACATGCATTTGAACTAAAACACACACACACACACACACACACACACAAATGTGGAGATAGATGGTGGCCACTGAAAACTGTCCCTGATTGGTCGGTTTATTCATGACATCATTAAAGAGAATTTGAACCAGGAGAGGAGTCATTTCTTCTCTGCCAGGAATACAGGTAATGATCATTTACAGGTGGGTACAACACACAGACACACACACACATGCACACATAAACACACTGAGGTCAATCAGTAATCACTGAAGCAAAGAATCCAAAAATAATTAACCATCATTTAACGAGCAAGAGGACAGAAAGAACAAGGGAAGGAAGGAGGGAGGGAATGCAGGAATGAAGGCCATAATGAAGGAATGAAGAAGGGAAGGAAATAATGAAGGAGAAAAGGGAGGAATTAAGGACTAAAGGAGGGAAGGAAGGAAAGAAGAAGGGAAGGAAGTAATGAAGGAATGAAAGACAAAAGGAAAGAATTAAGGAATTAAGCAATGAAGGAATGAAGAAAATAAGGAGGGAATTAAGAAGAAAAGGGAGGAATTAATGAAGGAAATGAGGAGGGAAGGAAGTAAATAAGGAATAGGAAGAAAGTAAAAATGATAGGGGAGGTGGAACAGGAAGTTCAAAAGGAAGTCTAACCTCTGCCATTGTCGCGGATCTCCTGGATTATGGACTTGTAGTTGGCATTGTCGGGCTCGATGACATGGTCGTGGATGGTGATGTTGCGTTTACCAAACAGCGTGTAGAGTCCCTCCACAGCGAAGTAACATGGACGGTCGTCGTTGGCATCCTTGTTGTCAGTGAAGATCAGCATGGCGTGCTGCCGCCAGCCGAACGTCTCCTGGATCTTCATGCCGAACTCGCCCAGCTTCTTGTGGGTGGGGCCCGTGTTGGTGACCGCTGCGTAACCTTCAAAGCCGATGGCGCGGGCACCAGCTGTCACCATTGGAACCTCCCAGTGGGTGGTGAAGCGGGCGACAGGCGAGGAAGAGTAGTCACAGCCGGGGCCGATGAAGGCCCAGGGGTCGTGGGACAACTTCAGGTCCACCGCGACGATTGGTGCCATGGAGTCCGAGCAGAAGCCCTCGCGATTCTCGGAGCTGCCATGAACCAGATGGAGCTTCAGGCCCGGCAACAGTTGGGGGTCCGAGTTCACCTGTCGCACTGCCTGGTGGAGCGCTGGCGCCACGCGAGGCCACGCCCATGCATAGTCTGTGTTAGTCAGAGGCAAGATGGCCGCCAGAGTCACCTCCTGAAGATCATGCGTGGTGTTGGCAGCAGACAGAGAAGACCCAGCCGATTGGATGAGGAGGAAGAGGAGGAGCAGGAAGGGGCAGGGCCACCACAACAACATGATGATGAGGAGTCTCACAGCCTGTCAGACGAGCTGCAGGGAAAACAAGCCTTTACTTAGCCTTTCACAATAAAACCAGTTCCTGTGGGGTTACTAATGATGGATCCCCTTCAGGGGCTGCTGGGATTTCTGGGAACTCAGCCAGTGAGCTCCATAAATTATTGGCCTTTAGCGCCATATGGGTCCCATATGTGTTTGTAGGGCCACAAATCCAGACCTGATGTGGACAGAGGGGGCTACAGGAGGGATGTTTGTCAGTTCAACAATATTTAGTGTGCAAATAAACTAGTGAATAAATCACCATGACGGTGTAAGACGTCTGCATCAATGAACTATGTCACCACATCAAGAGTCTAAACCCTTGAACACAGTCTGGTTTCAAACTTCATGATGTGTTCAAGAAATGAGGGAATGTTTGAAGATGAAGTGATCAGAATTCATTGAAAAAGGATCAGTTCATTGATTCATCTCTTCATTCTTTAAAACAAACGTATCCTCTGTGAGCAGCAGCAATGACACATAGACCCGGCTGATAATCAGATCAAAGCCCTCCATGTTGATGTCCATTGACTGTCTGAGCCATGTTGCAGTGTCACATTCAGAATGAGCCAAAAGGCTGAACTTCTGTCTGTGTTTTGGATTCACTTCAATCAAGGAGAATTTGAAAATCACCAAATCAAAACTGTTCTGGGATCAGGTTTTAATTCTCAAACATGAAAGTTGAAATCAGCAGTTTGTCACTTATGAGCATTTTGAATCAGGAGGACAGGTGGCTCACAATAGAGTCAGCAAACAAAAGTCAGCAGACAAGGAGGCCTCAGGAACACTTCCCCACAGACAGAGCTGTCCTTTCATCCTTTCACAGGAGACCGTACATCAATTCACACTTGCTTCAGAACTCAGGTGTCCTTAATGACCGCCGCCCACACCAGACCTCACGTGACCTTAACGACCACGTCCACACCAGACCTCAGGTGACCTTAACAACCGCCGTCTACACCGGACCTCAGGTGACCTTAACAACCACCATCCACACCAGACCTCAGGTGACCTTAACGACTGTCACCCACACCGGTCCTCAGATGACCTTAACAACCATTGTCATGGGAAGGCATTTAGATCAGTTGGTAGAGCAGCTGCCCCATGTGCGAAGTCCTTGCTGCGGAAGCCCAAGGTTTGAATCGGACCCACATGTCTCCTCAGCTGTCTCTGTCAAATAAAGCTTGAAATGGCCAAAAAAGTAATCTTTAAAATAAACAAATGAAAACATTATCGTTGGACTTTAGAAGACATTAACAACCATCGTCCACACTGGACCTCAGGTGACCTTAACAACCATGGTCTATATCAGACCTCAGGTGACCTTAAGAACCACCATCATCAAACCTCAAGTGACCTTAACAACCATGGTCTACATTGGACCTCAGGTGACCTTAACAACCATTGTCATTGGCCCTCAGATGACCTGAACGACCGTCATCCACACCTGCGATCAGGTGACCTTAATGAGTCAACTGGCAGTCCTCATAACAACAAGGAGCACTAACAAGCAAACTGGAAACAATGGCCTAGTTAATGATCCACTGAAGTTAAATACCTGAACTTCCCAGCAGTCAGTCAGAACTAAAGAATCCTCTTTGATGAAACAAGTTTTTGGATTGATGACCAAGTCCAGAAAAAACTTTCACAGACTTCATTGTGTGTGTTACTGTGTGTGTGTGTGTGTGTGTGTGAGTGTGTTGTCCATTGTTCTCCTGCAGCCTTCAGTCTTATGTAAGTATTGTTACGAAACAGCTGCAGAGAGCCAGAGATGTACAGCGTGAACACTGAACATGTCCACGTTATAGAGAAACATACAAAGCTGCTGTGCCAGAACCAGGACCAACAGGCAAGAACCCGTATTCTGGGAATGTCAATGACTTTTTAATGAAATTGAACAAAGATGATATGATGAAGATTTAACCGTTTTAAAAGTACTGAGCTTTGGCAATTTGATGAAAAAAATGATAAAAGGCTGATTTCTGGTCAGCTCAGTGTGTTAGGTATTATTTATCATTTAAATCTGACAAGTGTGTCAGTCACCTGTTGAGTTTGTTTGTTGTGTGACTGATTCATATGAGTGAGTTTCTGTTATTATATTAATTATTATAATTATTATAATTATTAATATAGAGAGATATATGATCTAAGATCTGCTGTTATACTTTTTATTAATGACCATTAGTGAGTTTCTCGGATTCTTGTATGAAGTAATATGCAGATGATACTGTCATATATACACACAAACAAATCTTTTTATCTACATTCATTTACTGTAATATTTTAGACCATCTACCTTCATATAAATAAGACTATAAGACTGTTTTATTTACATTTCACTTTATATAATAATAATAATAAATATAATATTTAACAACACAACATGTTACTAATACTGTGTAATGTGAATAATTACATATGCTGCATGTATATAAT